>DVQH01001570.1:0-12306 GCA_018231625.1 Papilio phestus | reverse complement strand
AGTCGACAAAAAAGCCCGAGAGCAGTGTTAAGCAAAGTTCGTCTCCCACCAAGAATAATGGTAACTCTTTTCGGCTTAACACGCACACAACATTGCGGGTTTATTAGATGCCGATTGCCAAACTTACTTGGTTGAACTAGGCATGTAAAGAATTACCACAAATGTGAGGAACATCATCATCATCATCATTATTATTAACTTTATTTAGTTATTCCATTGTTTCTTGAGCACGAAAAAATAATTTAACTAGATACAAACGTATATTCTAGTTCATGTATAAGTGGATGAAAAATGTTTTTTGATTTAAAAAAATAACAGTAATATTAAACGAGGGGTAAGATTATAACATATATTTATGATTGTTTGCAAAGTTGACAAAAAAATCCAAAAAATACCAAGAATTTACGCAGCATCATCATTATTATTATTAACTTTAATTAGTGTCATCATTGTTTCTTGAGTACAAAAATATAATTTACTTAGATACAAACGTATTTTAGGCAAAACCGCTAATTCATTTATGTACAATGTTAAAAATACTGTCTGGTTATTCCCTGATATTATGCACGAATCTTACTATTTGAAAATACCAACTTTTAAGGTAACTTTTTTTATGAAAAATTGGCTTATAACCTTACAATTTTTAAAAAAGTCAGTTTGTAAGCATTGATTTTCCAAAATGTCGGTTTATTAACTTATATTTTTTAATTGATTACAAAAACTTGTCGAGTTATAACCAGAAACGTGCTTAATGTTGGATTATAACCGGACAGTTTTTTAACGGTGTATAAGTAGATTAAAAATGTTTTTTGGTTATAATAATAATAATATTAAACGTGGCATAAGATTGTAACATTCAAATATAATAATTTGCAGAGTCGACAAAAAAGCCCGAGAGCAGTGTTAAGCAAAGTTCGTCTCCCACCAAGAAACGAGTGGAGAGTGCCGAGGAGAGACGACGGCGCATCGAACGAGTATTGTTCGAGAAACCTGCCAGCTATAGCACCGGTAGCACCGGTAGCACAGGCATTACCCACTCGGAATCGACACTATCGCTCAACTCGATTGATCTGGCACGGCAGCAAGCTAAGGTGAATCACACCAAGTCAAACGTAAGCCTCAACCGGTATAGCAATCGATCCAAGGTGCGCCGAAATCACTCATTGTCCCCGTTGCGATTCTGTGTGAGCAAACGTCAGAAAAGCGAGGAAACCGAGGCTTTGCTGGAGGGTGAAACCGCCTCGTTGGACGGGCAAATTCGAAAGTACAAATCAGAGCAATTTCTCTCCGGCGACGATCTAAGTCTGCTGAGCTTTGACGAGGATAGTGTGAATGATAGTCAAAACAATGAGTCGTTGAGCTTGGACTTGGATCCGGAGAAACCCGTTGTACCGAGTGATGTTGAAGAGGAGGAGGTTCATCTCTTGGCACCATCCAAGGTGGCCAAATCGCAGGAGCTGTTTACCCAAGTTTTCTTTCCCTCCGATGTACGTGAAAAGCCACTAATGACGAAAGAGGAAATAGCACGTACGCGTTCCAATGCGCTTAATTCCAAGATCAAGGCGGCTTCGTTTAACGAGGACACCGAGTCAAAGGCCGATAACGCACAGCTTCGTATTGACTATCTAAACCACATGCGACGCAGTTCGGCTTCACCCGAGACGCGACAAAGGGAACGCGAGATTAACTCGGTGGCCAATACACAAAAGTTCCGATGCTACCAGGACTTTTGGGAAACCAAAACCAAGGAGATGATTGATAAGAAGAATCAGTTTGAACAGTGGCAGCAGACTAACCAAAATACTCCGTAAGTTTTTATTTTTTAAATTTTAAAAGTAATAAATTATTTAAACTTTAATTTATTATATATAGTAAAATAAAACCAATAAAAAAGATTCACAAAGAAGTCGCTAAGGAAACAAGTATTAGTCCCAAGAGTGTACCAAGTGAGTCAAACAAAGTGTCTGGCATACCGATAATCACAACCAAGGTACCGCAAAACGCGATTGTTTCAAACGCAAATCCAATGGTGGGAGAAGTAAAAAAGACCACCAACAAACTGGATGTGCCGCAGCAGTTCTCGCCACGCAAGTCTCCATCGCCTCATTCCGATTCCGAGGGTGACAAAGTGTTGGAGAAGTTGCGTCAGTTTCAACAAGACATCCGACACCGGAAGATGAAGGAACAAATGAAACAGCAGGCGGCTTCAGCTAAGTTAGCTGAGCCGCAAAACTACCACCCGCGGAACCAGATTTCGAGTGGCGGCATGCCAAAAACCGTGGAGGTGCGTGTTGTGCAACCCAATTCACCCGAAGTTCCCAGCAAGAACAGAGTTCGCTTGATTCGGTCCAATGCACGCGAAGAACCAGACGAGATGCCCAACATTTTGCGCATCGACTTGCCCAGTCAAAAGTTGGCCGAACGCGAGCTACGTCAGCCAGTTTTTCCCAATATGCGAAAAACCTGCTTCGAGTCGGGTTCTATCTCACCCAAAAAGAACCAACCAGATCTTGTCTCACTTAACTCCAACATTTCGATGCGTAGCACGTACTTTTGATTGTACAGCACAGCATACACACACACTCCGACACATTCACGCATCACTCTCTATTTCTCTCCCTTTTCCATTAACAAGCACATTTTTTAGTACTGGCTTCCACATCGGTTGCATGATTAAGGTAGTTATCACAATGTATGACAATTAATTTTAACATAACAAGCTCATACACAAACACGCACACACACACACACATTGGACATACGTGGCATGTTAAGTAGACATTTGAATTGAATGCTGAAAAATGCTAATAACATTTAGCCATAATTGCAACACGCTGACACATTGAAAAATTGGCATCATTTGAATAAATTTATTGCATTTGATTAAAGTTCAATTCAACTCACACACGCATAAGTCCACCCAAACAGTTAAAACAACAACAATTGTTTGATCACTAAAAATTACCTTTATTTGTGTCACATTTAGAAAGTATCAATATCATCAATATATTAATGATATATATGTATGTTATTAATAATAATAAAAGAAAATAAAAAATAAACTAATAAAATGAAGCCAAAAAATAAAAGAATAAAATTAAAAGTAAAAAATTAAAATGACAAAACAGATCAAAATAAGATAATAAAATGTTGTAGTCGAGAGAAACAAAAAGATAAAGAGGATGAAGGAGACAACCAATTATAAGTTTGTCATCATCATTTTGTTTTTTTGTGGATAAGCGTGTTTGCGTGGACATTTTGGAAAGTTGATTTGAAATTATAAAATACACAAAGTTTAAAACCTGTCACGATGAAAACGGATAACATTTTAATGGTGTTTTTGTTTTTTACTCAATGTGGGAAAATCAAAATTAAATACAAAAGGAAAGTATTAAAAACAGAAAAAAATGTTTATTTGCATGTGTGTCTGTGTGATTTTTGGCGATTCAAGTTGTCAAATTAAATCTAATATAAAAACTGTTCTAAATGTGTTAAGATTTAAATTTTAAACTTTAACCTGACTGAATGCTAAAGTAAAATATTAAAACTGATCAATTAGTGGCTATTTTGTAACATGTGCAACCGGTAATACATTTCTAGTTTTTACCTAAAAATTATTACACATTAGACAAACTCACAAACAACGTTACTTCTAAAAAATTGATGTTAATGCAATTCAATATCTGCATTTAAAAATTGTGATAGTTGTCGTAAACTAAATATCAAGTTCAAAAAACTGCAAAGCATTTGAATTTGTGTCTGTGATTTTTGGTGTGTCTGTGTGTGATGAATCACTGATGATTATAAATCGTTTTCAACGAATTTAAAGTTTCGTAGTATGTGAATGCCTAATCACTTTAGTCTCAGTTTCTTTGCAATTTAATTGGAAAACTTGGCGACTAAAGCAAATAAAATGTTGGATTTACACATACAACGTCACATCAATGTTGTTGAAAACTATACTGATGAAATGCATCACACTTGGAAAATAAAAGTCTGGCACCAGTGGGTGTGTGTGAGACAAGGGCCAAGGCACCAGTGCTTGTGAGCGCCACTTGGTAGGTATTTTGTCATTTTAGTAGGTGGGTGTGTCAATGGGTGTGTCTTAATGTAGGTTTGTGTGTGTATGTGTGTGTGTGTGAATAAATGTATATTGAATCTACACTGACCAATGGCAATCAAAGTGCCATGGTGGGAAAGGCTCGACACCACCAGGCATCATCTGCAGCTAGGCATTGATCGAGTCTGGCAATTCAAAAAAAACAAGGCAAAAAGTAATAAAACATGTGCAACGGTGGTCAAATTGACCAACTGCTATGAACAAACACATGATGATTACTAACACAGTTTTTTAATAAGTTAACACATTGGCATTTGGAGTTGCCAAGTTGCATCTAGTTTTTATATATTTATAAATTAGTAAATTTATATTTTTATATATACGAATCATCCTGATAATAACGTTTTTTAGAAAAAAAAGAAAAATTCGTCCAATCTACGAAGAGAAACGCCATAGAATCATCATCATATGGTTATTTGAGGTCAAAATTCTCAAGCTCCCGATTGATCTCGTCGTCATCCACTTTAGTGGTGTCGTTGCCTGGAACAACTTCAAACTCTTGCAAATCTTTGGCCAACTCCTCATCCATCTCTACGTTATACCAAAGGTAGGAGTAGTAAGGATGAGAGTACTTATTGATTGCTTAAATATTGATTACTTACCGTCAGCGGTTTGGTGGATTCCCAGCTTGTACATATCCTTACGGACATCGTCTTTCGAGATGTTGGATGGCTGAAACGAATCGGAAACAAACTCACTCTCGCCCACTGATTCCGACTGCTCATTGGGGTCATCGGGCCCTTCAGCTTCGGACGACGATGATCTAGAACCACTCCAAGCAGTGTGGCTCACAGCGGTGGTAAAGTTGGGATCTTGCTTAATCAATGAGACGCGATAAAAGTAGTTGCGCCAGAAGGACTCTTCGTTAACACTATTTGTTATATAAATATTTTTTTATATTATGCATATTATTATTCCCATTTAATTAGTGTTATTGATTAGTGTTAGTGCTGAGTTACTAATTAATTAAATGAACTTACAGTTTAGGAACGATCGCATAGCGCATTCGAGCAAGCTCAGGATCCTCCTTCAGCAAAGCGAGAGCAATCGGATATGAGGTGGCCATGTCGAAGTAAAACTCGACTCCCGCTGGAGGGTTGCGCACAAAGTTACGCTTGTCTTGCGAAAGCGCCAGAATCTCGGTCTTGACCTTCTCTTCCTCGTCGCATCCCACCCACGGAGGCTCGGATAGCTCGGTGTTGCCACCGTGATCCTTGATAAAATCCTGCTGCTCCTTGGTAAACTCCTGCATGATGCCCTGTTGTAAGTCCAAAAAGCATCGCCCAAGTTGATGTCAAAAGCAATTAACTTTATTTATCCAATTTATCTTACCACACTCTCGACAGTACTTTTCAGTTGCTTAGCCGTGGCACTCACAGTTTGTCCCGCCTTATTAGCAACGTTGAAAAGAAAATCTTTCAAACACAATTAGAGTTGTGTCCAAAACAAACAAAATACAAGTTTGACCAACTCACTTCCAAAAGTCTTAGCCGATTCTTGTGCCTTTTGGTACATTTCATTCGAGTTGAACGCAGCCTTATCCGGATTCTCAGCATCATCAACACTCTTTTTGGTCTGGTCTTCATCATCGGGACCAGAAGTGTCACCCGAGCTAGATCGGTGAATCTTTCCAGATTCACCTTTCCATACACCAGTTTGGTTTGAAACACCTTAGATTGTCAAATATATCCAAAACTTACCTTCAATGCTCTCCTCAACCAGAGCCTGCTCTTCGGGTGGTTTGTTCTCCTCCGAAGTGGGACTGAGCGAATTCACCGCAGCAGTTGCCGACTTTCCCAGAGTCTCAACCTTGTTTACGGTAGTTTTGATTATGTTCGAAAAGAAATCCATTTTGCTGAGAGACTTGCAGCGTGATTACTGTGTAAAAGGGTATTTTCTATTTAAACAACGTTTAACACAAGACGTTGAGCAAAATGTAAGTAAACTCAGTATAGTAACAGGGAGCAAACTTTTACTTTATGTCAATGTTTGCCCAACATGAACCGTTGTCATCTACAACCTTAGACAAATCAAAATAAATTAGATTTGGTAGATGAAGAAAAACAAGCTCAAAGTGCCAAGTTTAATCGTGCGCGACAATAGGAAAAAAATTGTCCGCCGTTTGACAAAAGTGTTTTTCCACCGAGCGACACACGGGAGACAACGCAATAGCTTGAAGTAGTAGTTTAAATAAATCAAATTAAACTACTCACAATGGTTTATCAATGGCACGCCAGGCACTTGTCTTTGGATGGAATTGTTTTTACCCCGGATAAGGGGTGGAATCCAAAATCGATGTGCTAGCCACTTTGAGAGTGTCTTCTACCTCTATGATCTAATTCACGTCACAAGCACCGTGCGATAGTGCTGCACCTGGGCTGCCAAACACACACACACACACACAATTCACTGAGTTAATGTAATGAGAGGGCAGCAATGCGGGAGAGTGAGAAAGTCAAAAATTGAATAATGAACTAACCACGTCGACGACAGCAATTAGATCAAGTGCCTTGTCGACCGGAATATAAGACTATATATACATACATATAAGAATGTTGGTGTCTCAGTGCCACTCGAAAGTGTCGATAAGTTTTCATGAAGGTTGACGAATGGTCAACTAGCGTGCTATCCCCGAGCTTGATCGATAGCTCAATATCCAACAGTGCTAAAACTGTGAGGCGTCAAACCTAGTCGACACCCGACCCATTGTGCTAGGTTACCCGCGACACCTCAAATGTGAGATCTTAATAATATTGCAACATTACACCGAGTGAAGACTCACTCAACTACAAAATAAGGTCTTAATCGGAAAAAATATTAAGAACTGTATAAATGAGGTTACCTTCGTTTTGGGCGATGCTCACTCTATATAAGACTCGAAGAATATTATTTGATAACGAGCGAAAAAGAAATAAAGAAAGAGCGGATGGAAAAATGGTTTCAGTTTGCTATAGACAATAACGATAAACTTGGTGTGCTTAAGTGATCAAGGTTAGGCCTCATCACTTTCATTTTCTGCTATAGCACATTTAAGTGAATTTCACTCTAAACGAAACGGCATTGTTGAGTGTTGTTTGCCGTACAATTTACGCCTCGAGGGTTGACAAGATTGTCCTTGTAGACTCCTACTGGGTGACATGTAATTAATGCGATATACCTAATTGCGCGCCGAGTCTCAAATTTAAATCCACACATTGGCTCGTGTGCGCACATAAAAATAAATGACTGGTAGTGGACATGGAAGAGAAATAGAGAAAAAGAAAAAGAGAAAGTAGAGAAATGGCATTGGTCGAGCCAGCACGGCGCCTAGTGCCCTATTACTCGAGCCGCACCAGTGCGCTTCACTAAACCCAATGTGTCTCCGTGCAAATTAATTATTCAATTTAACCAGGCTGCCATTTGCAGTTGCCAAGTCAAGAGAGACAAAAGCAAATAAAATAAATTTAAAACTCAAAATGCCTGTCCAGTTTTAATGAGTAAAGTCAACAGTACAAAGCAAGAGAAAGAGAGAAAAGTTAGCATACTGGGCACCGCTTGGGTGAAACTTTGGAATTTAGAATACAACCACCACCATCAGCAGAACCATCACCATCAACGCTGGTGAGAATACCATAAACACAAATTACCCATGAGCTGAGTGAAAGAAACGAATATGCTTCGAAGCTGGCACGCAATTCATCTAAAGTGCAGGGTGCGTGCGTGTTTGTGTGTGTGTGTGTGAGTGGGTATCTGTGGCTGGGTGAGTGACAATATCAGTATCATAAATACCAATTCAAGCAGAAGAAGATTGTGGATGCGATGACACAAATGAACCACAGAGTAATCCGAAACACCAAATAAATCCGAGTTGATGGTAATACAAGTGAGAGAGAAGGGAGAAATACGTCGCACTACAACTGCTCGCACTGCTCTTTCACTGAGTAAAAAATAAGCCAGCTCTCTCGCACTCACTCTCTTCTCTTTCACACACACTCGTAGCTGGTGTTGTTATTGCAGCTGTTGCCGCATTGCAGCACTTTTGCAAACACACACACTCACAACCACACTCTCCAATTTTACAGCGTCTTTCCAACGACACTGTACGCCTAAACGCACATGTACACAGGAAATCTGACTAACACACGTGCACTCAAACACAGCAAATGTTTTTCAAAATGTCAAAGCCAAACGGATAAGTGATAGCCTTAATAAACAAAATTTTGATATATTAATTGAAAGCTGCTAAATGAAATTTTTACACGCTTTCCGTGTGCATCATAGTTTTGCTATTTAAACCTTATTAAATCTACTTGTCATCAAGCGTGTTTTGTATCAAATTACAGACAAAACATTGAAGTTATTAAAAAATTCATCAAAGTTATTAACTCAAAAAATATTGATTAACATATAAATTTAAAATTGATTTTTAGAAAATAATTTTTTAGTATTAAGAATTTTTAAATTGATCTCACCAGTTAATTAATTTGTAGAGCCAACCACATTGAAAGTTAAACAACTTATTGCAGGTTTATTGACACTGTTTCCATGTGAGTCACATTAATGTCGTTGCCATCCTATTAACTTTATTCTAATTCTCCTACCAAATTTTACTTTCTCAACAACAAATGCAAATGTGCGCTTTCCCAAAACTCATGGTGTGCGTAGGTGTAAAGCCTAACTTTTTGGGTTTAAGTGATGTTTGACTTGTTAAGTAATTTTAAATTTTAATGACTTCCCAAACATCATGAATAATGAATGAAAAGTGGTGGATGGAAAAGTGGAAAAGTGAAGAAGAGGACAAATGAGAGTTACTTGCGAGAGCAAATTGAGAGAGAGAGAGAGAGAGAGAGAGAGAGAGAAAGAAAGAAGACACTTACCTGATGAGATGTACCGTTCTTTCCTAGTTAGGCGTGGGTGGTTTGGTGAACAGGTAAATCTGCAAAAACCGATCGATTGGAGACTGGAGACGAGCAATGGGTGTGTATGTGTGTGGGTTGGCTGGGAACCAATCTGTGAGTGAAGCGAGTTTTTTTGCTGAATCGGTGCTTCTCTGGTTCGGTCAGTAATGTGGGTACGATGCGCACGTCGAACGATGTCAGTAAAGGAAAGAGATAGAAAGAAGTAAAGAGAGAGAGAGAAAGGGAGAGAGGAAGTGAGAGAGAGAGAGAGAAATACACACACATAGAGAAAGGGAGAGAAGTTGAAAAAGAAAAAAAGAAAGAAAAGAAAGAAAGAGAAAAGAAAGAGAGAGAGAAAGAAAAGAGAGAGAGAGGGGTAGAGAGAGAATGAGAGAGATAGAGAAAGAGAGAGAAAGTGAGATACACACAGAAAGAGAGAGAGAGAGAGGTGAGAGAGAGAAAGAGAGATGTGAACCCGAAAAATGAGCCCAATGCGAGGGTGGTATGTGAGCGCCACTGGCAACTCTCACTGACGCTGACCCGAGTGGCACGAGTCGAACTCTCACTCTCTATGTAAGGGTCTTCTTCTTCGTATTTGGTGTGGTGGCCTAGATTCAATGCCAGCTTGTCGCTTGGCTTGCCGTGCCATTTATACCCACTCTCGACTCGCGGCTCTCCACTTGAATTCAACGGGGGTGCCAGTTCTACCACCACCTCGGGTACCAGAGAATATGGGGAGATAAAAGGAGACACTCACACACACACACACTCTCTCTCTCTCTTTCTCTCTCTCTCTCTCATTCTCGCTCCCTCTCTCTCTTTCTCTCTCTCTTATTTGTTCTCTCTTTTTTCTCTCTCTTTCTTTCACTCTCTCTTTCTCTCTCGTTCTCTCCTTGTTCTCTTCCCTTCTCTCTCTCGTTTTCTCTCTCTCTCTTTTCCCTCTCTCTCTCTCTCTCACTTGCAAGGTGCCATATAGCCTTGGTTTCGGGGGTGCCAAGTCTTTAGGTCTCTATTGTGCCTTGGGTGTTCTGGTGAAGCAGCTGCCGCGCTACACCAGCCACTTCCTATAGGGATTCATTTCAAATTTATTAGTACTGACCAATTTTTTTTCTCTCAAACTCGCTATCGTTGGAGGCTTTTTTCCCCGAGTTCCCTTTGGTCAAATTAGATCCAAATGAAACATTGATGCCGGAAGCGACCACTAAGCTTCCTCAAGGATTAGAGGGTCTGCCACTTTTCCGGGGGTTGTGATCAATCGATACTTTCGATAGACCCACACACACACAGACACTCCTCTAAGTGTTTTGGTCGCCCATGAGTGCGATCGGTGGTATGTTGACTATGCGCCGATAGGAAAGAGCTCCAATTGCCGATTAATGATAACACCCGAAACAGGAATACCCCCATTATAATGAATTCTGCTCCCGGGTCAATATTGACTTTGGCGCCACGGTGTTTTTTCATACCGACCTCGAGTGTGGGTTCCATTAGTCATTAAAATAATTAAAACTTATGATTAATCTGATTCATTTTGATTTACCTATTTGCACTTTTTTTAAATGTAATTAATAAAAAAATTTTACAAGAATGATGTTTGCATCTTGTAAAAAATGGCAACGAAGCCGCCAATGTCAAACTCGAGTTAATTGTTATGTGTTATGCAAAAAAATTCGAATCAAATTGAGCGAGAATTTAAAAAGTTTGAATTCCGAATTAAATTGACGGAGAATTCGAAAATGCACATGCACAAAATTCGAACCAAATTGGAATAAAATTTGAATCACAACAAAAGTTGGATTCGAATTTGTTAAGCGCAGTAGAAGTAGCGTAACTCTCACAATACAAAAACGTGAGTTGCACAATACAAAAAAATGACAGAACATAGAACATAGAAAACCACGACCATATTAAATTCATTAATATAAAAGAAAAAAACACTTTTAAAGTGTAAATGAAGAAGTACTCTGGTATCCTAATTTGTATTCATGATTGAGCAATTGTGAGCACTTATTCTCGTGTTTTTGCATCACCTAAAAAGCTTTTAATATTGTGCCCAAACTTACAGCTTATTGGCTAGAAACCAATTAGCTTGTAAGTAGGAGAAAAGTGAGATAACAAAATTCATCTCATCATCTGTGAATAGAATTCCACCCACGCTCACTTTTTCGTTTACCATCGTTCCCCTTTCTTTGTATTTTTTCCATCCAATCACCTACTTTCAATCTAAACCAGCCAAAGTTTGCAATAAAAGCGATAATGGAATATTGATCAGTTTAACATTATATATGTGATAAGTAATAATAATGTCTCGAGTGTTGTTGTAAGGTATTATAATCTATATGAGAATTATTTAAGCTCACTAACTTTTCAATATAACAATTTGGGAAAATTGCCTTTTTCCAAATAAAAAATAATTCCAACTGCAACTTATCGGTTCTATCTGTTCCCAGACGATCACATGTAATCAATAATTAAATTAGTAGATTCAATTTTTGCTGCTTGTCCAGTTTTTTTGTAAATTAGAAACGTCAAATTCAATCAAGCCAGAGCTTCGTTTGATTGCTAATTAGTCACGCAATACTTACTTTGGGATAGCACTAGACTAAGTGGACAGTGCCCATTATATGATCACTTGGTTTGTTCAAGAGAAAAAAATTGACCAATTTCGCGTTGACTTTGCGTCGAAGCAGACAAAAACCAGACTCCCGCCACGGTTCACTTCCATATTTCTCATCTTTGGTCTCTTTGCACTTTCTCCTAATTAAATGTGTCTTATCTAATTAAAATAAACGAACTTATCTATGTCTTTCTTTGCCATCCACATCGGTCCTAAGTTAATTTACGAGATCACCCAAAGCTCCCGTCGTTGAAATACGATCTTCATCGCCCTAGAATAAAAATAAATTATTGCAAACTTTTTATATTTTTATATTATTTATGACTTTCCATCCCAAAATTTTTCCATACTAATAAATATAAATTTCAATAAATTTTAAATTTTACTATCCATATATAAATAAAACTATTCCAAAATGGCGATATTTGATATTAATTATAATTTAATAATATTAAAAATAGTTGATTAAATTTAATTTGAATATATGATGGTCATGATAATGATGCCGATAATAAAGAGGAAAAAATATGGAATTTAAATTAAATACATATATATATGTATATATAAAAATAAATAAATTGAACTCTAGTGAACCAACGGAAGGATCATTAAATTAATGATGATGATGATGATCATTATTATTATTATTAATACTATTATTATTATTATTATTACTATTATTAATACTATTA
>DVQH01001569.1:0-12309 GCA_018231625.1 Papilio phestus | reverse complement strand
ATCCTGACGAGAAGTGTTGCTTTGAGTTTAAAGCGACAGTATCAATTAAATAAGTTGTCTAAAAGTACCAAAAACATCTTCTTAGTTATTAAGTTCCGTTAAAGACATATAACTAATTGGTATTGACAGAAATAATAAATGCAAAAATAGATACCAAGGTGGAACTATTTAAATCCTTTTAAAATAAAATTTTTATTTTTTAATACCACCATTACAGAGTTAAAAATAACGAATCATCTCGAACACAATAGTTACAGCGAGAAAATGTAAAAATAAATACCATCAAAAACATCCGATTGTAGATTTCTATAAATAAAACTGGCAACTAAGAACACAAGTTACAGTTGAATAAAAATAAAATAAGTAAGTAATAATAATCGTAATTCGGAACGCACCCTGCACCGCATCGACATTGTTGCGCGCCTTTTTTGCCCGCGAAAGTTTGACAGGTGAGTCATACACGAAGGTTGCACATGCAATACGAGACATTCCGATGCAAGATAGCCTTGAATTGCGAAGACTATGCCTAAATAAATGTTTGGAAACACACGAGAGAAACAATTTTAATATCAAACTATCGAGACATATATAAATAAAGGCATATTCCAAAAGGTTAGAATGTTTTATAACGAATTATTAAGCTCTGATGATTTAGGCAGCGTAAGCTGACAAAAGTTAAAACATAGTGGTTTTTTTAACGCCAGTGTCCAGAAATACGCTGTTTATTAATGGTTCCTTAATATGAGTAATACTCACAGATAAATTAACTTTCTAACGGTGAAAGAATTTTTTAAATCGGCCCAGTAGTTTTTGAGTTATTTCAATACATACAAAAATACAAATCTCTCCTAATTTATATTAGTACAGATGCGTGCTTTTTAAGTTTCAGACGGACAGTAAATCTAGACTTCCTACTTAGTCATGACCTAAACAGGCGCCTGGGATCGTTTGCAAACTAAAATTAGCTAAATTCGATGCCTTAAGTCCAGAGGACATAAGATCGGGTATCAATTTTATCAGTACTCAAATAACACTCGTATTTCAAACCAATAAGGATCATTTTACAATAATTTTCAAAAACCAAAAATAAAGTATTAAAGATAATCTTTATCACAGTGTGGTAAGGTTGATTTTTGAATGTTTCTAGGTCAAGTTACATTTGACATGGATATTAGTACGTGTACGGAAAAGTTTTGTTGAGTAATTAATAACAATCACGTATTAGATGTTGGAATGAAATTTTGTATTCAAACGATTATCGTTCTTAACACTAAGAAGATTAGGGATATATTTCCGTAAGTTGTTTCTAGTAATTTGATATGAAAGTTATGGAATTCTGTTTATTATTGTGTGATAATAAAAAAATAAAATTTTCATATACAGTACTTAAAAGTAAAATAACCAATGCATAAAAAAAAAATTGTGGCGACCCTCGGTAATGAAGAAACGATCCGGAGACTGAGAAAAAAAATATTTTACACTAGCTGTTCACGTGCGACTTGATCCGCATAAGATTAAGAAAATTCTATTTTATTGTTTACATTTGTCAAATTATTAATAGCAAATGTCAAAATAACATGATATAATGACAAACCATGGCAACCTTGCTTCCTTGATGTTGGCAGCAACTTATGGTCTCTTTCCCACATTAGGTTTTTTATCCAAAATATTTATCCCCTAAGTTTAATGGCATGAAAATATATATCCTAAAGCTTGACGTAAGTTTAGGGCTTTTTGTAGGGCAACAAAGAATTGTGTGTTTACGCTTTATTATGATAGTATAGAAATATATAGCAATGCCTTGTTATGCATGGGTAACAGGAATCATAGATTTGTGAATAATTTACTGTATTATCCTTACATCTTTATAATTATTTAATAATTTAATTCAGTTAAAACTTATAAAAAGATGCACTCAACAAATACAGTCGGAATGTATTAATAATTTGAATTTCTAAGAATTGCATATAATTTAAAATTGTTTATTTTCCTTGTAACCAATTATTCACACACATGTTTGTTATATAGAATATAAAATACTGCCTTGTCATTGTGAGGCATAGAACGTCCATACAATATAGAAAGTGTTATTATATTATCAACGATAAACGTAACTGCGCGTATGTAGGGTGACCACAAATTCACGGAATGTTTCCCGATATACCACACAGGGATATTGTTTGTATGGATCCGATCCGACTGTTGGGTTGACCAACAGGTGCGACACATTAGGAAACACCTAACAAACGAAGCAAGAGGTTTTTGAGCATCTACGCCCTACTACTAGACATGCCTCTACATGTCTAGTTCAGAACAATTTGCCAGCAACAAGTTTATTTCCAATTGCCCTAAAATCGTTAAAATATCGACCATCTCTTGAAAAGTAACTTATCTAAATTGATATTGCGGTTAAACACTAAATTGTTCTGCCTTTAATCATCTATTTACCAGTGAAATAAAAAAAATACAAGCCTGTTTCTTAAAATTCATAATATTATGGTAAAAAGTATAAAAAACCAACAATATGTTTAAATTAAAGGTGTATTCTGCAATTTACACGAGGACAATTAAAATTCTATGTCTCACATTTAGGACAGTGCCGTATTAAGTATAGTCACCCTAGCGATCTCCGGGATTGCGAAAACTTAACTACCGCGAAGCAGTTGAAGCACGATCTCAGTTAGCGGTTATAGAGGTCGCTAGTGTCTTATAGACCAACTTTACTGACCAAAAGTTAAATTGAATCTTACAAATATTACCAAGTAAGATAAATTTTCACCATTGCAGTAATTAAATTGACCAAATTTCATTTAAATTTATCTATGACTAGCTGTTGCACGCGACTTCGCCGGCGTGATTAAAATATATAGCCTTTGTTACTCACAGATAAATTTCCTTTTTACCGTTAAAAGAATTTTTAAAATTGGCCCAAAAGTTTTTGAGTTATTTCAATACATACAAAAATATAAATCTTTCCGCTTTATAATATTATAGAAGTATAGATATAGATATACGTGAAAAGCGATAGAAAAGTAGTGACGAATATTGAGGACGAATACTGGTACACAACCCCGGTACTGGTACTGGTAAACACGCACTACTTTGTAGCGTAAGATGTCAGGATTCACATTAATTTTTTGAATAACTCTTTCTTTCATAAAGCCTACACTTACAACACGTTTTAGGCTATTTTTCACGCTATTAAACTTAATGGGTAAATAGATTGGAAAAACCTTCATGTGGGAAAGGGACCAGCTAGTGTAGAGATAAAAATGGGTAGATGATTTTTGTTTATTGTGACAGCTGTCAAAATTGCGCGGCATCATACAGATTGATGAACAATGACACAGATAAGAAAATGTAATTGTAATATTGACCAACAGTAACCACAGATTAAATAAACAATACAAACTCACACGCTCGAGTAAGCATTGATAAGAATCACAATTTGTTTTGATGGAAGTATTATCTTAAAACGTTATTTTTGCTGATAGAACGATAATGTTTTCCAGATGGGTATTTAAATATTCATTTATTTAACCCTGAAGTTTCTTTGATGCCGGTGTTATAAATCACATTGGGCACCTAAAATCGATTTTATTTTAATACTAGCTTTCGCTCGCGACTCCGTTCGCGTGGGATTAAAACAGTAAGTATCCTATGTGTTCTTCCAGACTATCCTCTACATCCATGCCATTTCATCGGAATCTGTTCAGCCATTTAGGCTACAAACTAACAAAAATCCATCCATCTAAAGTTTCGCATTTATAATATTAGTGAGATAGTAAGATTAGGTTGTGTACATGTTACCTTTGACTCAATAATCTTTAAGTTATAAAACAAAAAGAAGCATATCACTAATATAGAAATATCTGTTTGTTTTTTACTATTTTTCACCTTTAGTAAAAGACAGTAAAGGGTACACTTATACATTTGGTTATTTGATTTAAAAAATCAGGCTTAAGGGTTGAGCCTCTTCGTGACCGTTTCAGTTGCTATACCACCCTTCTTGTGTTTCACACCCATTCAAAATCTATGAAGCCCTTAACGTAAGAATAATATGGATTATACCCAACCGGCACCCCACTCTGTCCCCACATGGGGACAGATGAAATAAAAAGTTTCATCAGTTGTACCTTTTAGTCCCACTATCACCAATAAGATGACAGATGAAACTGTTATGAAATAACAAGTTCCAACCTCATCGCAAAAGGTGGGACGGATAAAACTTTTTATTCTCATCTGTCCTCACGTGGGGACAGAGCGAGGGACGGTTGGTAATAATCCAATAACATGGACATTCCTGAAAACAATTTTATAAAAGACATTAGCATATAACCCGTGTCGCCGCACTATGACAGAAAAAGTGAAATGAACGCTCTCTGTTCCACTCTGAATATTTTACTTGCATAAATAAGTGTAGGTCTTAATTTTATAACCAACTAAATTAGGGTTGCCAAGTTAGTCTTCCATCATGTTAAGTCGGTAATTTGGCATTTTTAAACAATTTACTTAATTGATACTATCGTTTTAAACTAAGAGCAATATTTCTCGTCAGGACTAAGGATCGCGCGCGAATATCAAGCCTTCAAATGACATTGACAGCTGTCAGCTGACGTCACGTTTATGTCGATAATCTAGTGTTACGCCAATTCTACAGCACGGTACTCATTTACTTCTTAACAGTATGAGGATGTAAAAAGGGTTGTTTGAAATATAATTGTATTTTTTTAATTATTAAAAAATGTTTAAGTAAAAAAAAACATCCTACGCCCACATTTCGCAGTTTAGAATTGTGGAACACGTTTTAAAATAGATCTATGGTACTTCTTATCAATATTAAAATACTTATAAAACTATGTTCAATAGTTTTCCATTTAATTCAGTGTAAAACTTACTTTTTGTCTATAAAATATTAATATAAACAAACCCATTATATTATTTACTGAAGCAGTAAATGGCAATATCAATACTATCCACATAACAATTATTTTAATAGGAACCTTTTTATGTAGGGGTGTGAAATTATCAATCTATATTTCCTACATTTTAATAATCTCATAATAAATTTTCATTATAATTTTGAGTGTTGTGGCTACAGTCTACATTATACTGATCTAATAAATAATTAAAAAATTAAATCAATTTATTATTTATTTTTTGACAACCCTAAACATAGAGAGGAAACCTCGTGCCCGATAATTTGCAAAATAACGAGCTCTATACCCGCGCAGATAAAATTACGCTAATTAAATTTCAAATCTGAAAACATCCACGTGAATCCTTACTTTTCTTTCGTTTTAATGTGAGTTTCCATTGCTGAAATACCTGTACAAACACATGTTATGTATATTTTTTAGAATTACGAAAGAGAGAACAATATTTCATACATCAGTAAAAACGCGGTAATCCACATATTGACAAAGAACTTCTGATTCCAAAAAAAACGTGTTTTAACATATCGCCGTTCGAACAGTGGGGTAGGCAGATATTACGGTTCGATTCCAATACTTCTAACATCCATACATATGTTAGCTTTTTAACTATTTTGATGTCTGTATTCTTGAAGTTTATTTAATCTGTGCTATAAATCAATACCATCTTTATTTAAAATAACAATATAAACTTTGTAATTGTGATCCAACATCCAACATTATTTAAATATATATGCCATGGTTTTAAAATGTCGGAATTCTAATTGTTATGTTAATAATCGGACAGTAGTCGGATGTCAGAAATAAGGGTATTGCTTTGTCTCGACGACGCGACGGCCATATTGGTAGTGGCGAGCGTCGATACATGGACAAACGGTGTTAATGGTAAGGTTATTCTTTGCAAATTGGAAGAAAACAAGAGGTAAAGAAGATTATATTTTATTAAAGCATACCATGGCTGTGACGACCATACATACATTTAAATTATCAACAAATGCATTATAAACTGCATTTCTAAATATATAGACAGCAGAAAGGTAATAAAACTGGATCCATCGTAAAACCGTCGTTTTATTGTTTAATAAAAACCAAATAACTCTCAAGTGGCCAGTTCCGTATACCATTTTTAACACGTTCGTTTGTCTTGAGATTTCTATTAATTATGTGAAAAGCATCGTGTTAAAATTCACTGATATATGAATATTATAAATTATACAAAAAGAAGACGTATTTTCCTTTTGTAATTATCCTAATCCTAGGGTAAATCTTTCCCTTGTCATCAAATATATTACTAATCTCACTAATATTATAAACGCGAAAGTTTAGATGAATGTGTTAGAGTTTGTAGCCTAAACTGCTGAACAGATCTCGATGAAATGTGGCATAAATGTAGTCTGAGAGAACACATACGCAACTTACTTTTTTTTAATTCCACGCGGACTTCGCGGGCGAAAACTAGTGGAGGATATGAGAGAGACGAATTCTGGAGATGTTTCAAAGCACCTTTAAATAAAGAACACTATCTCAAGTCTATGTTCGAAGTAACAAAAAAAAATATAAAAAATATTGTCTTAAAATACGGAACTCTGTAACAGTGGCCAGTTTTATTGTTCTATTCTCGGCTTTGCTAATATATGGCTGTCAAATTAAAACTAAAATGGCAACACAGATTATAGGTGTATAAATCTTCTGTGGATCGCTAAATGATAATAAACGAACTGTTGTCTGCGACTTTCTTGCGGAATTAAAAAAAAAAATAGTAACCGTGTTCTTTCAGGCTGAGTACATCTATGCCTTTCAGCGATATCTGTTCTAGAGATACCTTCAAACATCCAACCATCTAAAAATTCGTATTTATAATATTAGTAAGATTAATATGCTTTTAATTAAACATAACTTTTAATTAAAATAATTAAACAAGGTTTTGCATGTTACGCTTCTCTACTTAATTATAGTGTTGGAAACGAGATATAGTGTTTGTTTCGTCTCTTTTTGCCATAAAGTTAATGTAAATTTAAAACGCGTAACCTTGCTCGAAATAATACCGCTTCTCTGCCAACACATCTGTGATAATAGTCAGCTGTTTGAAGTTTTTACCGTATGGTTACAGTAGGTACCCATTGCAGTAATCTCATACCAAAAAATTACCATCAGTCATTCACTTTAAAAAAAAAGACGGCAATGTTGGTAATACAGTCAGAACTAGAGAGATTAGGACATTGGTCTTAGGAAAATATGTTCGTATTCATAGTCCGTATGTTAGAACTAATTCAAATATTATTATTAAATATTTGAACATTAGCATTTAATAATTCAATACTAGCTATCGTTTGCGACTACGTCCGCGTGGAATTAAAAAAAAAAGTGAGCGCCATATGTGTTCCAAACTATACTCTATATTTATGCCAAATTTCATCAAGATCCATTCAACAGTTTAAGCTACAAACTCAAACAAACATCCATCTAAACTTTCGCATTTATAATATTCGTAAGATAACGTTTCTATTCATTCCCTACTAGCATGGGATTATTTTTAATAATATTCCTGCGATTTTTATTACAGTATAGTGTTGCCGTATGAGGTGACAATTGAGTCATATTCTTTACGATGCCGTTGCTAACCTTATAGATTTGAAAACAAACAACTTCTTACTTTCTCAAGCTATTTTAGATACACCGATCTTTCTAATTGCAACAGCTACGTCAGATCTTTCACTGAGATTCCAAATAACTTTGATCGTATAATGTTTACATAAAACAGTCTGCGGTTTTGTATGCACGTACTGGTACAAAACATGTCTATATCTGGACTAAGAGTTTGAAAAATAAATAATTCGGCAGTGCTCGATGGCGGCGGCACGGTATTTAATTTTGCTACAGTATGCATTTAATTTATTCGTGTTAAAAAATCACAATCAATAGAAACTATAGACTGGTTAATATGTTTTTTTTTAAGATTAATCTGAAGTAAACATTTAAATTAAATATCTTTGAATTTCTTCCCCGATATGTGCAGGCATCACGATGTTTTTAAGAACGTCGGGTAAATTATGTACATATGAAAATTCGAGAAATCGAAAATCACATTGGTACATGGCGGCAACACATTCATCTAATTAGAAATACTTAATTTTTGGAATAAAAAAATCTAAGTAGAAGTAAATATTTTGGTCAATACAAGAACAGCAAGGATGTTCATTAAATGGAAGCAAAGGTCAGTTGTGAAAGGAACAAAACCCCGCAAATTACTATCATAATAGACCTTTGGCATCACAATGACACTGGTAGAGGCGGACTCGGTCGTACAATGGGAGTGATAATGACAGAGCCGTTAGTAAATTGGGCAGACGCGAGGCAACTGTGACAGTTGACAGTGATGAGGGTCCACGGCTACTGGTGCCACTCCACTTCGAGTGAAGTCTGCTTTTGCTATGAAATTGAATTACTCACAATTATGTATAAAAACAATATTCATACATTTTGTATTTCCCTTTCATATTAGGAATAGACAATATTTTACTTATCTACGAAGCCATAATTTTACGCTATTTTAAAATAGGCAAATTTAAAATTTAAATTGTGGTCGCAAAACATTGAAATTTCGCTTAGAATAAACATTTTGGACGAATTCCAAGTCCACCTGGCCTTGTCTCTGATATACTAAGCATTGTTATATTGTTGGACTGTTGTCCAAATCAGATAGAGTGGTGCGGCAATACGGTGACCCTCATTTTGAGATTATCACAGAACATAAGAATTATCCGGTTACAGACTAAAGTCAACAATAAAATGCAAATAGAATTACGAAATGAAGTTAAGAAATCCTATTCTTTTGTTGGTAAATAGAATCTTACGTAACCCTTTTCTTCTCCAAAGTAGAATTGTTTTTCAGATTTTAATGTTGCGGAAATGGATTTTATTATTGTTGTTCTTGTAGCTACTTTTTGTCCTGTGAATCTCTACACTTTATGACGGATCTATTGGATAAATATTGTAGTTTCAAATAGTAAATTTTGACTTTAAATCTGCAAAGATTTTCTCACAAATACTTTATAATTTCTGCAAAATAAAATAATTCCTTCATAAAATAGCATATTAAATCTCGAACAGCAATTTCATATGAACCCAAGCCGGCGCCTTCCCAATGTCGTATTTCCAAATTGAATATTCAAGTACTCGGAACATAAGTTGAATGTCGATCGATCTCAAACCGTGCCTTGTACGGTGTTGTCGTATCCCATAGTGCTTAGAACATGTAACCGCATCGAACGAGCGGATTTTTTTTACAGAAAAGAACTTCTAATAAATACATCGCTTTGTTTATGGACAAATTGTACCTTCTTAATATAGATACCTATAAAATGGATCCTTAGTTAAAAACCCTAAAGAATTACGTAACAAATCATGCGACAAGCAATTATGCTCAGTTTTGACATGTTTTGAAGCAATCGATAATATGTGGTAAACATTTGCCATTTACAATTAATATCTGGTCGCTAAAAGTCTATGACGTCAATAAAAACGACCTTGTTGTCTATGTGTCGATTATCGATTAACGTGACGTCAAAGCTAAATTTTTTTGTTTTCCAGTAATCTTTAAATTAGGTTTTTCTCGTCCTTTAAACAGAAAACAAAATTGACATTGACAGTTTGCAAAAACTAGAAATCACGAGAAGCTATGAGCAATATTATAAGACTAACAGCAAAAAACCTCGTTTTCCAAAAATATCAGCCGTGACCACGAAAGCTATTAAAATGTAGCTTCAAAATTGATTTAAAACATTGTAAAAAAATATCATTTTACACGCTTAATGTTTATGCATTTTGGCACAATGTCGCGTTGGGTGCGACGACCGACCAAGTTCAAGGTTTCGATCTCTGTCACAGACTAGACATGGCGGAGTCTGGCCACTCTCGGCCACAGATAATAAAAAAGGAAAATAAAAAAACAACACAATTGTCAGGCATGTCGGTCCGCTCTGATGTGTGATGCCATCGCTGGATTTAGATGAGAATAGAACAATGATGTTATTGAAACGTAACTTGTATATTTTATAAAACATACGGCTTTATAACTCGTTTTATAAAGATTACTAATACAATAAGGGACTAGTAATTGGTAAAAAAACATCATAAATGTTCTTTGAAGATTAAAATAAAAAAGTCATATTGTAACATCACCGTAGACAAAGCGTACATAAAATTATGATAGACAACGATGTAAGGTAAATTCAAGGCGCTTCAAGGCCACCGTGCCAGACTGTGCGGAGCCGGGGCGGCCAACCTATCCATTATCGCTTAAGCTCGTAAATCTTAATTCAGGTTAACGACAACTAGATTAGTAATAAAGTTAACGGCATGTTTTATCTAACCGCTTCAATGAAACAGGTGTGAGTTATGCGCACGTCACAGAGTAAAAACCTAATAGATAGTTTTTAATTTATTTTTCAGTATAACAAACGGCGTACCACCATAATCTGTAAAACCAGTATTAGAATAGGCAAACATGGTGATTACTAATCTCATGAATATTCCGAACATTGTTCAAAAGTAAAATAAAAATCCGCTCATTATGCATACAAAGTTCATTTGCCGTTACTTTTGTGAATGAATGGATAGAAATAAAATTAGATTTTTATTCAAACAAAACACGATCAATGGTTCTGGTTTCTATCTCGTATATGTGTGTGTCATTTATTTAACCAGCACGATTACATTTAGCCGTCCTTTTTATTCTTTTTGAAACAAAAAGAGATAGAATATGTTTATGTAAATAATGTCTCGGCAGTGAAAACCCATGATAACAATCCTTATTGAAAAAAAAAACGTTTGGTAAAAACAATATTTTCTAATATTTGAAATCAGATCCTGACTCATTAGTTAGACAAACTTTTGCATATAAAATGATATTATTAACATTTAATTTGCAGTTTGTTACGTGTTAACACAGTGCAAAGGCTAACGTCCTCACGTAGACATGGTTAGCATATAAAGGTAATTGCAACGCTTCATTTATTCATCACCCTTTCTTTAGTGCAAAAGTAAACAGTCTTAGGTATTAAATATTTTTACTCCACGTGTTTTTGGTTGACTAAACTATCGCATAACTGTTTAGTCTGGCTTTGATTCCTATGATCCTATACTTATATAGAAGTGCGCAAATTACTAGATTTTTAGTTGTGCAACTAATAGTTAAATTTGCTGCTAAACAAACGACAATCATACAACAGTTGTGCGATAGTTAAATCAAAAGCGTGCGCCCGCTCTAAGTAAATTAAAATTGCAACACCGTTTAGTAAATTTAAAAGTACAGAATAGAATTGTAAAATAAGCTAAAAATATTATCTTCCAGCTTGTTTATTGAAAATCTAACGGATTCTGTTTAATCAGGGCTTATGTACACATAAATCTTCCAATAAATCAAATTACTTGAAATAGAACTGGTGTATTTCTTTATCTCGTGTAGAGCAATAAATAAGCATTACTTAGAGTCACACAGAGTTCGAGCAGCACTTAGTTTACGATACTTTCCACAATATTTACATTTCCCGTGGAGAGACTAAACACACACCCCGTCTTACACTTGTTATTTGTGTTAAATACCCGCTCCAACCAGATTTACTCCGCACGCATAAAGTATGCTCATGTAATTTGTTAGAATTATTCTAAATTCTAAAGGTGAAAGAATGAGTTTTTTGGATTGACAAGAGGTATAAGTAGTTAAATACAAAGTAAAAAGTGATTAATTTGTAAGTAGAGCTTAGAGTAAATTATTAAATCTTTAAAATTCTGATTAAATTTACAGAAAAATTAAATATTTAGTAAGCAAATTACCCGCAGTAAAACAAACTGTACTCGTATTCAAGCAACAAAGTAACAAAACGTAATTTTTTACTTTTAAAATTAAAGCACAATTTCTGTATAAGGTAAAGGAAAGGGAAATGAAATAAACATCTTTATTATAGTCGTACAAAACCCTTCAATTCTCTCCCCAGCGTAGTGAGTGCAAAATGAATAAAGCGTCATATAACGAACACTCGACGTCTAAACAGTAACCCATAATTACGAGCACGAGGCGGTGCAAAAATATTGCATGTGTTTTGAATAAACATGACGCAGCACGACGCCTCACTATAATTATACTTACGCAATCTAAATTTGTACTATAACAAACATTTATATTACTAGCTGTCGCCAGCGATTTCGTCCGCGCGAAATTGAAAAAAACGATTAAACGGGCAAATTAAACTAGTAAAGCTAATTTGAAGATTGCACCCTATACATTATGTGGAAGGATCATCATTATCTTCCTTGTTATCTTACTCCCGTAGGGTCGGCGCAACAGGTTTTTGTCCTCCACATAACTCTATCATAC
>DVQH01001568.1:0-12309 GCA_018231625.1 Papilio phestus | reverse complement strand
ATGAGATTAATAGCAGGGCTTTTACAGCAAAGCTGTCTCTCGCCCTGCTAAAAAGTGAATTTGATTCAACACCAAAGACTAAATACAAACACAAACAGTTTACACACGGACAAACTATTAACCAATAAAAAGTTAGTCACCTTACATTTAAATTTATCAAAAAGTTTTGCAAATTTTGTGCAAAACTTTTTGATAAATATTTGCATTTAAAAATATACTACTGTTATGATGTAATCATTATCTTCATAACCATAAGTCATTCATTAATGATGTTGATCTTTACTTTGCAACAACTTTACTCTTAGTGAATGATTCAGTGAAGTTAATGATTAAAATATGCATATTATGCAACGACTTTTTAATCAATATTTACATACTATTTACACTGTGGTTACTTATTTCAGTAAAAAACTTTTTTAAAAAATATGATCATAATAACCAAAAAATTAATTTTGCAGTTATTTGTTAGGTTAAATAAGCTTAATTAGTTCTTTATTGCTTAAAAACTCTACTGGTTTACATAACACTGTCAAAATAGCCAAAAACTTATTTTGCAATTATTTATTGGGTTGAAAAAACCGAATTAGACTTAGTCGTTGAAATTGTTTTTAAAATGATTTCTTACGTGTTTGCATTAAAATACGATCAAAATAACAAAAAACTTTTTGTAGTTACTTGTTTAGTTAAAATAACCTTAATTAATAATTAGCTTTTGCTTTAGTTTTAAAAATTTTTTTATTAGTTTCATAAAATTTTCTTTATTTCATTTTACAAATGTATATAAAGTGTGTTATGAGTTTTAATTTAAAATTTATGATGGAAAGAAATGTGAGAATAAGGGTGAAAAGTAAATGTAAATTAGAATAGAGGCACAGATGGCATAATGTTTCAACACTGAATAAAAATGGTAATTTAAAAGTGCATACAAACACATATATACACAATCTCATCATCTGTTTGTGAAAAAGTTCCATTACGAAAAGTGATTAAAATTTAGTCTAGATTTTTTCACCAAAAACGAGATACTCCTGTTACACATGGTGATGAATGTAATCATAATACTAAGTGAGTGAGTTGGTGAAATAGAGAAAATGGGAACGAGAGAGAGAGAGAGAGAAAGAAAGTTTGAGTAGCATTATAAAGCATATGAGAAAACGAGATAGAAAAGTGAGAATGAGAAATAGAAACAGAGATAAAGATTGAAATGAGTCCCTGGAGCGTGATTTTGAGCTTTGGTGAGCATAAAAGTGAGATTGAGTTTTGGAGAATGTGAAACGGAGAATGAGATGGGAGAGAAAATGAGAGAAACCAAAAGAAATGATGATATAACGCATAGTTTTACGTGTCCCTAGAGAGTGAGAAAGAGAAAATGAAAACTGAGAGAGAGAGAGAGAGTTGTAAGATAAAGTTGAAAACTAAAAAACTCACAAAAACCTGTGAAATCTCGGCTAAAACCAATGCAAAATTTGTCAATTTTTGATGCAAATTTTTCCTATATATTAATGAATAATATGGTCGAAGTTTTCTATGTTCTATGTTCTGTTATTTTTTTTTGTATTGTGCCACCTACGTTTTTGTATTGTGAGAATTACGCTACTTCCATTGTGCTTAACCGATTCGAATCCATTGTTGTGATTCAAATTCGTTACCGATTCGAATCTAACTTTCTGTGTTATGATTTGAATTTTATTGCGATTTGGTTTGAATTTTTTGCATAAATTTTCGAATTCTTTTTCAATTTGATTCAAAATTTAAACTTTCCCAATTTTCGCTAAATTTTATTTTATTTTTTTTGCATAAACCTTCGAATTAACTCGAGTTTGACTTCTGCAGCATTGCTTTAGCGTTGTCTGCCTCGTGTAAAAATATAATATTAAAATCAAATTATATATAGATTTAAAATGTGTGAATTGAAAAATCTAAAATGTAATTGAAAACTTTTAATAAACCTGTCAGATATTTGGTTCCAGGAAAAAAGTTTTGATGTTTTAGATTAAACATAATTTATATTTAGTCAGATTTAATAATTTATATTATGATATATGATGATTGACAGGTGTAACAACAAAAAATCGTTTGGCAAAACTTTTAAAAATTCCCAATTTCTCAACATTT
Organism: Papilio phestus; assembly: GCA_018231625.1. Classification (NCBI taxonomy): domain Eukaryota; kingdom Metazoa; phylum Arthropoda; class Insecta; order Lepidoptera; family Papilionidae; genus Papilio; species Papilio phestus. The sequence goes on along the minus strand of DVQH01001568.1, from coordinate 10,194 downwards.
TTACTTTTTCTATATTAAATTAATATTTCTTCTGCGTTATATATATATATTTTATGTTTCACTGATTTCAATAGTTTTGCAAAGTAGAAGGAGAAAGTTAGAATGATAGAAAACTTTGATTGACGCATTTATTGAATTTGCAAATAGAGCTTGAATAAAAAGTGAACCCTAAAAAGCGTGTTTTTGGGAAGCACTTTTAACCCGTCAATTCAACATGTCACTCATCATCATTGAATGAACATATTGGATTTATATTGAAAGCATTTTTGCCAGCTTGTTGTTAAATTGAGTATATATATGATTTAAATATGTCTGCAATAAGTTTGGCGAGTTAAATTCATCTTTTTTCTTCTTCTTCTTAAAATTGTTTGCCTTTTGTGTTTACATAGAAATTCACTTTGCTTGAACTCTCACTAAATTAATAAAAGTTTGGAATTTCCAAGAAATATGTAACGCAATTTTGATAAATCAAATCAACCATTTTGACATAGTGTTGATTTGAATAGGTTAAAGTTGATTTATTTGGTAAAAATTTGATTTGAGTAAATTTGAAGTAATAAAGATAAAAAGAAGGTGAAAAATAAAAATACGCAAAATGAACAAATTTTAAAAAAATAAATCCAAAACTGGTTGTCGTAGCTTGGTTTCACTGCCTTTCGTTTAATTTAAAATAAATCAAACCTAAATTATATGTAATTTGTAAATGCATTTACTTGTTTTTTGATTACTTTTTGGGCATGTTTACACACCGTTGGAATTTCTTGGAAATCCAAATATGTAACACAATTTTGCAATTTTGTCAAATCAATCAAATATACGTGTGTGTGTGTGTTAAGACTGAAGTGTTGGAATGGATACATCTGTGTAGGAATTTGATTAAGATTAAATATATTAGAGAAAAGTGGTTTTATGTTACTTGGAGTGAAAAGGAATAAGAAAGTAAGAGAAAAAACAGAAAAAGACAGAGAGAGAGAGAGAGAGAGAGAGAGAAAGACAGAAAGAGAGACAGAAAAAGATACAGAAAGTGAGAGAGAGAGACAGAAAGAGAAAGAGAGATAGAAAGAGAAAGAGAGACAGAAAGAGAGAGAGAGAAAAAGAGATTCAGAAAGAGAAACAAAGAGAGAGAGAGAGACAATGTGAAAAAAGAGAGCAAGAGAGAAAAAATAAAAAAGAGAAATTGAGAAAAAAATAAGAAAAAGAGAGAAAAAGAGAAAGGGAGAAAAAGAGAAATATAGAAAAAAGAATAACAGACATTTTTGATATGATAACACGATAATTTTTAATATGCCTAAAACAAATACTATTTTTTTACTTTCAAAATGTTTTACAATTAATTTTAAAATTTTTTAAATTTATTACAATTTCATTTCAATTGTTTAATTGAACTATATCAAAATAATATTATACAAATATTATAAGCAGATTTGAAAATAAATAAAAGAAATAAGTAGGTTAAGTCTGTATATTTTTTTCATTTACTTAATATATCGTTTTACTGGATATTATTTATGTAGAATAAAATTTCCAACTGACATAAGAAAGACCCCCGAAAAAAAAGAAGAAAAGAAATTACCCTCATAAATAATAGAATCTAAACGGGTAATTTGGGAAGAATTTTCTACAGACAAAAGCACTCTATATTGTTCTTGACATGTAAAAAAATAATAACCTAAATACAATTAATTTAATTATATTTAATATGATACTAATATATATTAAGCGTATTTTTCCAGCTTAATTTGCAATAATAAAAATAATATTAATAATTTGATTAACACAGACAACAAAAACAATATTTAAATAGCAAATTATTTAATATATTAACGTTGTTCTTCTCCTAAAAAACTTATTTTAAAGTTAAGTTTAGTTTGTTTATTATTTATACCATTATTGAGACAAAACTTGATATTCAAATATTTGATATTCATTTTGCATTTCAAGTTTTATTAGTAGTAATCAAATTAAAATAAATAGGTTTCTCATTCTCTCTCACTTTCTCTCTGTCCCTCTCTCTTGCAAAATAATAATCCTAAATTGCCTAGCCATGAGTTTATATTTCTTTTATTTTATAAGCTTGGTCACATACTTAAGATAAAATAAGTGAGAGAAAGAGAAAGTGAATGAGAGAGGGAGAGAGAGAGAGAGAGAGTGACTGAGTGAGAAAGAAAGTGAGAAAGAGAGATTTAAAATGGCCTGTCCATATTCTAGACAATTTAGCGTATAGTGTACGATGCACTAAAAGTGCATACATCTGCAAGATTCTCTGCAGGCGTTCTTTCCCATTTCCCCCTTTTCTCTCACTCACTTTCTCTCTCACTCTTTCTCTTTCACTTTCTCTCTCTCATTCTTTCTCCCTTTTTTACTCTTTTTTTCTCTCTCTCTCTTTCACTTTCTCTCACTTTCTCACTTTCTCTATTTCATTTTATCTCACTCTCATTCACTCTCTCACTCTTTTATTCTTTTTCTCTCCTTCTTTCTCTTTTATTCTTTCAGTGGTTTCTAATCCAAAGCAATTGTTGTGTTGTATCCTCTAGAAGAAAAAAAGAGAGGGAGAACGAGGAAGAGAGAGAGAGGAAGAGAGAGAGAGAGAGAGAGGAAGAGAGAGAGGAAGAGAGAGGGAGAGAGAGAGGGAGAGTCGAAAGCGAGTTGTGTATAATGGCAAGATGCCTCTGGTGGTATGTGAGAGTTCTGCTTTGGTGGTGGTGAAGCGAGACAATTGTCTCAATCCGATTAGAGATACTGAGAGAGAAAGTTCTAGTTAAAAGAAAGTGTAAGTGAGTTAGAGAGTGAATAAGTGAAAGAGTGAAAGAGTGAAAGAGAGAGAGAGAGAGAAAAGTACAAGTTTTGCCATTGGCATGCTAGCCATGCTAGCCAAGCAATAAAAACGTGTTTACTGCAAAAAGAGAAAACCAAGTGCATTTTGAGTCAAGTTAAATGCAGTTTGGTCCAAAATATTTATGAGTTTATAAAGTATGATTTTTAATGAAGCCAAACTTGAGTTATCATAATTTGCATGGTTATGAAAAAATTGAATTGAATCAAATAAAAATTAAAAAAATTTGAATTTGTATTATCTCTTATATATTAATGAAAAATATGATCGTGGTTTTCTATATCCTATGTCCTATGTTTAATGTTCAGTCATTTTTGGTATTGTGCCACTCACAATTTTGTACTGTGAGAATTACGCTACTTCCACTGTACTTAACCTATACGAATCCATTGTTGTGATTTGAATTCGTTACCGATTCGAATCTAACTTTAACGCTTTAGTGCCTCTTGTAAAAATCAAATTAAATGAAAATTTCATGAGTTATGCACAAATTTAAATCATAACACAGAATGTTAAATTTTAATAGGTGATAAATTTAAATTAAAATAACAAAAATTAGATTCAAATTAGTAATGAATTCAAATCATAACAGCGAAAATTAAATTTAAATCACAACAGTGAGAGTTAAATTCGAATTGGTGAAAAATTTGAATCACAACAGTGAAAGTTAGATTTGAATAGGTGATAAATTCAAATAAAAACAACAAAAATTAGATTCAAATCACATTAGAAATAGCTTAACTCTCACAGTGCAAAAAATTTGCATAAAACAAAAAACTAAATATTAAACATAGAAATTTTCGTGATTTTTGACAGTATTTTGTTAAAAATTTTCCCTCTAAATTTTTATTATTATTTATTCATATATATATTTGTTTACTCTGCGTTCTTTTGTTTCGTTTCCCGTTTTTCATCCGTTACTTTCTGTTTGTTTGTGTCATTTTATTTTCTCCTACTACCAAATATTACAATTTTTTCTCCTCTCAATTTCCCAAACTTTTCAAGTCGTCTCAAGTACACACCAAGCTTAATCTAAATCTTCAACACACATTACATTACATATATATATATTTGAAGTAAAGTGTAAAGTGTAAATGTACTAGTTTGTGTATTTTGGGAGTGTAAAACACAATGTAAGAGTGAGAAAGCGAGAGAGAGACAGGAAGAAAAATTATCCCCTTGCTTGTTTGAAACTTAAACTTATCTGCACTTGACAATGTACATCCCTACGGATATGGCGTAAGGCGAGTATTTCTTTGCTCAATTTTTTCTCTCTCTCTCTCTCTCTTATTCTCTTTTCTCTCTCTCTCTCTCTCTCTCTCTCTTTCTCTTTTCTGTCTCTCTTTCTGTTTCTCTCTTTCTGTCTCTGTCTCTCTCTCTCTAACTCCCTCTTTCTCTTTTTTTGTTTCTCTCTCTTTCTCTCTCTCTCTCTGTCTCTCTCTCTCTCTCTCTCTCTCTCTTTCTCTCTCTCTCTCTCTGTCTCTCTTTCTCTCCCCCCTCTCTCTCTCTGATTCTCTCTGTCTCTCTCTCTCTCTTTCTCTCTTCCTCTCTCTCTCTCTTTATCTCTCTCTCTTTCTCTCTCCCTTTCTCTCTCTTTAGCTCTCACTTAAATATTTCCATCACATCCACTCAAACTCCCCTCTGACTTTCAAAAATGATTTTATTATGATTATTTATGATACCCCAAACCCATAAGTATTAATAATATTTATTCACCAAAATATTTATTTATTTTATATTATTTATCTTAGCTTTGGTTTATCCATTATTATCCTTTAAATTTTTCCATTCCTATCAATTTGATTAAATAAACTTTTTAATATTATTTTTAAATTTTTATATATGGATAAAAATTCCATTCAAAAAAGTTTGGCCACATTTCATTTTCAATTGTGTGGAAATAAATTACACAAAGACAACCAAAGCATAAACAATAAAGTGTTTTTTATTTAAACTAAAAAGAGAATTAATGTAATAATTCCATGCTTTTATTTAAATTTAAAAAAACAAAGGCAAAATGGAAATTTTCTTTGATTATCTAAACAAAAGAAATAGTGTAAAAAATATTAAATTAGCAGATATAAAGTGAAAATCAACATAATAAATTATTAAATAAATAGTTTTTTGCTTTAATAGTTTAAAATTGTTTCAAATTATGTACATTATTGCTTCAAATTTTATATTTCGAATTTACATAAAAAAGTGAAGCAAGTAAAACTTTAAGCAATACTGTATTTATTTCTAAATTGTTTTTATCAAATCAAACTTAATTGTTTAAAAAAATAAAAGTGAAAAAAATATAAAATAATGGCAGTAGGTAAATCAAAGAAAAAGAGAGAGAGAGAGAGAGAGAGAGAGGGAGAGATGGAGAGTGAGAGAGAAAAGGAAAAAAGAAAGTGGTTAAATAGAAACTATTTCTCTCTCTCTCTCCCTCTGATTTACCCACTGTCATTCATATCTTTTTTTAATCTCATATTTTTTTAAAAATAATTTATTACTTTTACACTTCCTTTTCCACTTACTATCTTTATTTTTTCTCTTACTCACTTTACTCACTCACTCTCTTTCTCATTTTTTCTTATTTTAATGCTCCTCACATTTACTCGTTCTCTACCTTTTTTTTGTTCTCACGCTCCTCACTTTTACTCTTTCTCTACCTTTTCTTATTCTCACACTTCTCACTTTCACTCTTTCTCCTTTTTCTTCTCATTTTTATGCTCCTCACTTTCACTCACTCCTATTCCTCTTTTATTTTTATGCTCCTCACTTTTACTCTTTCCCTTTCTTCTTCTCATTTTCATGCTCCTCACTTTCACTCTTTCCCTTTCTTTTTCTCATTTTCATGCTTTTTACTTTCACTCACTTTCTTTCCTCTTCTATTTTTCATGCTCCTCATTTTCACTCTCTCCACACTTCCAGCTCTTACTCTCCCTCTTTCTCTCTCTCTCTCCCCATTCTCAATTTCATGCTCCTCACTATCTCTCCTCCCTTCCACAGCAATCCCGGGTGGTATATAAACCCGACTGGCATCGGAGAATCGCCGCCGAGAGTGCAGATGCAATTCCACGGCAAGCCAGACCAGACGGTTTCACTTTGTTCCAAGTCACCGAGCAAGCTAAGTTAGCCTCCTCACACATACACACCAACAGACAGTACCCGAATCACACGATTTACCCGAGCTAACTCAAACCAACTCAAGCGCGCGCGGGCAAATCAAATCAAATTTACACCACCAACATCATCAACAACAACATCATCTTCATCATCAAGTGTGAAGTTCATGTCAAGTCACCAAATATATATATATATAAGCACACTCAAACACACCTGATCCAACATCATCATCAGGTTGAAGCAGGAAACCTAATTTTGGGTGCAAATTTAATTATCTTCATCAACAACATTGCAACCACTATCCAAATTGGATCACACATTCAAGTAATGTCTCTTGCATGATACTCTTGCATTATTTATCGCACTTTCGAAAATACTATAATTTTATTTTATTTGATAAAATTCAAGATTCAAAAAAATAATTTTTAAATTGGCATAATTAATTGATTATATATATTGTGGTGGTTGTTTTGTGGTTGATTTAATATAATAATAACAAAACAGGACGCAGTGAAGCCAACTTTTGTGTTAAAATTTTGACTTAACCGCTTAAACTTTTTGTCGCTTTCTCTCTCTTTCTCTTTCTCTTGTAACTTTTTTTCCACTGGCATTATTTACACTTGCCCTCCTCCGGTGACACCTAATTTTGGTGTTTGTGTGTTTGTATCTCAATCACTTTGCTTCTGTGTTTGCCTTCTTCTTCTTTTTCTTCCCTCTCATTTTATTATTATTTGTTTGGGCGTGCCACGTGGCCTACATTGTGTGTAGTGTCGTTTGTGGGTGCAATTGACCAGTGGTCAAGCAATTTGAAATTGAGAAGAGTGAGAAAGTTGAGTTGTCATTTGGATTGACACTTACGCACTATCTCTATCACACTTTCATTCATTTTATGACCGGGAAAGTTGCGCATTAAATACTGTGTGTGTGACAAGTTAATCAAGTTCCCACTGTGTGAGAGAATCACAGTCAAGTTGGAATAATAATAATAATCAAGTTGGTATATCATTGGTATAATTCAAGATGAGCAATTCAAGCAGCAATACAATTCAGCTGAATGTGGGTGGTCAGGCGTACACCACTCTACGTGAAACTCTGACCAGTGTTTCGGGATCAAAACTGGCTTCCTGGTTTGTCACTGGTGGCGATTCGTCTCCACTCAACAAGGATGAACAGGTTTGTTGGGGGTTTTAACACTTGGTTGGGTTTTAGGGGTCATTTTTGACCCAAGACATTTTTTGACAATTTTTTAAATAATTAATCCCCGGACAAAAAAAATGATTATTAAACTTTAAAAATTCATAAAAATTAGTTAAATTTTTAAATAAAGAAATTTTAAAGTCTAAAATAGTTTAAGTTCTCTAGACATAAAATACTTTATAAAGGAATAAAAAACACAACCTATCACTGAATTCCATTTTGCAAAAATTTTAGTCCCGGAAAAAACAATGATATTTTTTAAAACTAGAGTTGAAACTAAGTTAATGTGTAAAATATTATTCAAAATAAACTGATAGTTTTTATAAGAAATTTTAATACGAAATTTCAAATTTCACTATAGTTACTAGTTATTAAATTCAATAAAATGATAACTATAAAAGTGAGGTGCATAAAATTTTCACAAATAAAATATAACAATCTGAACTATTCAATTATGTAATAATCTATAATTTATAATTTATCAATTAAAAGTAGTAATAAGATAATCTGGCAATTTTTGTAGTTTTTTAATATTAAACTCAGGGACAAATTACAATGATGAATTTCAATCACAACAGCAAAAATTAAATTCGAATCGGTTTAGCACAGTAAAAGTAGAGTAACTCTCATAGTACAAAAGAGTGGAAAAACAAAAAATGGCAAAGAATTGAACATAGAAATTTACATTATTAAATTTTTCTTTTATATTCGCAATTTGAAAAATTTTAAATTTACAATTTTACCAATTTCTAAGTACAATCGCGATTCAACAAAATTCACATGATTACAAATTTATTTCACAACAAATTTTTTTATTAAAAATTCAAAAATGTACAATTTTTTAAATTTAAATGGTATTTTCAAATTTTTTTGGATAAAGAATAAAATGGCAAAATATATTTTTAATATATATATATTAAAATAATATTTTTACGGTTAAATTGATAAATAGTTTGACCTCAATATGCGCCTAAACGTTGATGATATATCGAATGGAAAATTTTGGGCTTAATTATTATGCTAATAGCAGTCGCGATGTTGGAGAGTCATTTATATATGTTTCAAATTAACAGAGAAAGAGGCCAGAAAAGTAATATAAGCAAAAATTATGCAATAAATATATTGGATTTTCCGATATGATGCAAGTTTAATTTAATTTAATGAAGTTTTTAACTCAACTACATCAAGTTGCAATTTTAATATACACATTTAAAAAATCAAATATAAAGTCAGAGTTTAAAAGGCGCCAGATGGTCATAAATTTGTGTTCTCAATAATAATTTTCTTAGTTAATAATAAATTGATGGTTAACATTCTCTATTTTAGTACAAAGTTAATGAGCTAAGTAAGTGGTTTTGAGTTTATTTTCTCTCTCCCTCTCCCTCTCTCTTTCTCTCTATCTTTCTCATTCAATTTTACCATATCTCACATTCTTTCTTTTTCTTATTTTTATGAGTCTGATATATATAATAATAATATTATTATTTTTTATTCATTTTGTTAAAAATTCATTTATGAAAGAAAAACTTGTTCAATTATATCCGCTTGGTTTAATGTTAATATGAAAAATAAAATAAAAAGTTCGAGCTTTTTTAAAGTTGAGACAACATTTATTTAAGTGAGAGGGGTATATCAAAATTTAAATTGTTATTTTGCATGGAATAGAGAGAGAGAGAGAAAAATAATAATAATAATAAGTAAGTGAGTTATGAAAAGAAAAACATTTCAGGAAATAATAAAATGAACAAAAAAATTTCGCATCAAAAGCAGCTGACCAATGTAGACTAGAAAAGAATATATTTAGAGCATAAAAGTAACTCAAATGCTATACAAATGTTAAAATTGAAATTCTAAGGCCAAAATTTATTCCTTTTTATTTGTTTTGACTGCTTAAACTTTAAAATCATTTATATTCAAAATGAATTGTACTAGAAATATTAAAATTTAAATAAATAAATCACATAGCAATTACTATATTTAAATATTTTTTGTGTTTAAAGCAAAATTATTATTGTCAATTATTATACATGCATTTTTTCAAATAACAAAATTAATTCTAGAAAAATAGATTTTAATAACCTCAAAGTTTTAAACAAAGTTAAAAATGTCGCATACAAAAATTTTTTTTGATAACAACAAATAAATTAAAATTTATTTATTACAAGAGAGCCGGTGTTAAAGCGCCGTCTGCCTCTTGTAAATAAACGGCCGCTAAGCCGCCGAAGTCAAACTCGAGTTATCATAATTCGAAGGAGTATGCAAAAAATTCGAATCGAATCGAGTGAGAATTGAAAAAGTTTGAAAGTTTGAATCAAATTAAATGAGAATCCAAAGAGTTATGCGCAACATTCGAATCAGATTCGAATTGGCTAAGGATTCGAATTACAACAACTATAGTTGAATTTGAATCGGTTAAGCACAGTGGAAGTAGCGTAACTGTTATAGTGTAAAATTGCCGAGTGGCAAAAAATGAAATTGTTTAAGTATAGAATAGGGCATAGAAAACCATTAATTAACAGGGGAGATACTATTTTTTCCACAGTACCAAATCAAATCATTACGCCAGTTATGCATTTGTCATCTAGCCGCACGGCTAACTCCCCAAACCGCTACACGAGTTCTCGTAGTTGCCCAACGTCTCGATATCAAGCCACTTCGAGATGATGCTCTGGAGGTGATCAAGAGTGAACCACTCGCCGTGATGACCAGTTCCGATTGGATCGAGCACCAGCATGATGTACTAAAGGATGCACTTCAATCAATGATAATTTCAGACAAAGATGGCCAAGAGAAACAAGGAACCAGTAATTAATTACTAGTTATTACCAATTTACTTGTTGTTATTGGCATACATTGATTGTATACTTGTGAAAACTTGTATCCATGAGTTTTGTGTGTTTAAATATTAAGTCTCGCTACCAAAATTGTGTATCTATCTATCTATCTATCTATTATAATTAACACTAAAATCGAGACCTAATAATAAAAAAAATTATATATTAGGTATTCCGATAAGTTTTAAAAGACTCGTATACTTTTTACTTCTAAAC
>DVQH01001567.1:0-12311 GCA_018231625.1 Papilio phestus | reverse complement strand
TATAATATGCCCGTCTATGTCAGCTACCCTTCAGTGAAAGTCCGGTCAAAATCGGTCCAGCCGTTTCGGATATTACCCGAAACAAACGCTGCTCGCGGACAGCTAGACAGACAGACACATTTTAAATGCGTTTTTCGTTATCTGCAACGCAAATACGTCATCTTCCCGAAATCTGGAATATTTCTTTTGATGTACAAACAAACACTACAAATGTATTATATGTATAGGTGTAGATAAATCAAAATAATGCATATAACTTTTATGCTGCATGAATATACGTACAGGGAACTAGTTTTAAGCTGTCCAGTAGCCGTACATGACCGTATAGCATTATTTACTTTTAATTTGGCAACAGTTTCCATACGTACGTTTGTCGATCCGTCGCATACGTGGCCGGTGCATGTTTCATTGGGAATTTAAGCTCGCTTAATGCAACTCGGCATTAAATTGTCGTAATTTAGGCGAACACAGACTTGTTGCGATAGGATTTTGGCCATTAGTTTATATTAGGACCACATACAGGACTATAAAGTTGTGTTGTGGTTGTGTTGTTTTATTCGTAAACTTATGTCAGTAAAATAGAAGACTGCGAATTTTTAAGTTTTAATAAATTTGACTACACTACCGTCTAACTAGTAATTTTTTTTTGTGAATATGACCTCAATTGCAATGGTTAATAATTTTAATAAAATATTTTGTACCATATTAATTAATTACCTTGGTATATTTTAGTAACAAAGTTAGAAGAACCCAATTCTTAAGGAGATACACTGACACATTTTAGAGCATATGTATACCATTATAATAGTAAGCTGAAGTATACAATAGAGCTAACGTCCATTGTACTTATAACAGTGTAAAATACCTAATAATAAAACCGAATAAGACACCTAATAATAGTACACCACATAATAATATGATGATTCAATAAAATACACCTACTGTTGAATTATTTGTCCTTCATGTTTTAATTTTTTATCGATATGGTTTAATCGGTCATGATAATAATCTTACTAATATTATAAATGCGAATGGTTAGATGGATGGATGGACGGACGTTTGTTAGAGTTTGTAGCCTAAACGGCTGACCGAATCTCGATGAAATTCGGTGTAGACGTAGATGATAGTCTGGAAGAACACATAGGCTACTTACTCATTTTTGTTTTTTCTTTAATACCATGCTGACGGAGTCGCGGGCGAAAGCTAGTATAAATATAATAATAAAAGACAATTTATTTGGGAGACGACAGTGCCCCTAATAACGCTTTTAATTTTTTAGTCACATTAAATTTAGATTACTAGGTTGTTTATCTCGTAGTTTCAAATATGATGATGCTGAAATATAAGGAGAAACTTAAAATATACAAAACATTATAAAATGTTAATTGGCTAGCCTTGTTTAAACAACAGACACAATCGGCCGTGCACACACACAATCCTTTGTGTACACACATAAATTGTTCGGTTCGGGGCTTGTGTGTGCGTAGGCTAATTGATTTCGGCTTGTCCCTTCTTGTCCGCAAAGAGTTTGATAATGGCCCGATTGCCTCCCTTTTGAATAATTAACACCAAATTATGGGAGCGTCGTCTTGCCGCGGTCGACTGTTTGCACGGCTAATGTTGATCAAAAAATGAATTAAACAACTGCGGAGATGATGGCGTTTTAATTAATGGTTATACCATTTTTTAGCATATAAATTAATAACCCCAAGTTACGCTTATTATTATTAACGAGATGTTTAACTATGTATTTCATCTATACTAACGTTATGAAGAATAAAGATTTGTGCTTTTGTATGTATTGAAATAACTCAAAAATTGGGCCGATTTCAAAATCTTTCACCATTAGAAAGCTACGTTATCGCTGCGTAACATGTTTTTGTGGACGAAGTCGCAAAGAAACAGGTACTTAGTATTACTCTCTTTTATTCTAAGTAATAGGTACCAATCTTGTTGGTAAAAAACTTTAAAGTGATGCTTTTTAAGAAATATTTAAAAGAAGTATGTCCGTACTTTTAGTTTTTTACTATCTTACGTTCGTTATATCTTGCCTTGAAAGCATTTTAATAAAAAATCTTTTCGTAAACGCAAAGACGGTTGTCGAATAAAATGTAAATTTTAAGAGAAGACGGCCGGCTTTAACATGAAGGCCGGATTTAACATGAAGGCTATGAAATTTCAAGGAATACACTGACGATGCCCGGGGAGACATTGAGGTGGGAATGGGCAACGCCGCGGGGCGTAGTCTAGTCAAAATATACAGAGATGGTCCGCCTTGAGAAATTGCCGTAAGTGACTTTCACCGTACCTTTCAGTGGTTGCTTTAAAATGGATGAAAACTTTTAAAAAAGTAATAAATACAGGAGTATTTATTCATTTCCGTAATGGAATTTGTCGAGTCTGAAATATGAAAGAGCAATACCTTGTATTGGACATTATATTTTAACATTGCGGCTAAATAAAAAAAAATTGACTGCGTAACATCGCCCGATCGTTTATACTCAGCTTTACCGGGTATTTTTTGGTTGGAAAACCGCAAAGTGTATTTGAATATCAAGAGTCTTAATTATTACTGGAGCGTGTTTCTTTTCCTTTGGATGTCTAATTTTCTTCTCACCGCATACAATTTTCGGAGTGAATTATTAAAAAAAACTTTTCTGATTTGAAAATTCTTTCACGGGCAAAGTATTTAAAAGAACAAAGGACTTTGATTTCTGTGCTATAGAGTTCTTTTAAATATAATTTTTTTATCTCAATTTTAAATTATTTTACTATTTTAGGTACCTCTCTCACGTAGTATAAGTGTAAAAAAAAGGAACTGAAGAACGAGTAAATTTAAGGTTGAAAATAATCATTTACTTTTAACAAGAGTTCGGAATTTCGCCCACAGGGAAAACTAGCAACAGAATCCGCTCTCTACTCCGGTAATTAGGACTAACTTGGTAACAAGTAGGTACAGGCTTTATCGTTTCGTTGTGGGGCTTATGTTATGTCGAGGGCACTAATATTTGAGTACAGAAACAGTAATGTAGCTTAGGTATATCCTTGAATTCTTAATGACCTTGCCGAGAATATGTTTTGTCGAAGGGCGTAAAATAGCAATAAAATATAAGTGAAAAAAAATTACGATTTACAAATTTATTACTGTCTGAATTTATTATACTTTATTATTTGATAGTTAAATGTTTTTAACTTTCCTTTAATCAATATAAATCTTCAATGTTTTTTGCCGAGATGATCAAGATGGCTTCTCTCTATCTTTTTAATATTTCGTTTTTAAATTTTCATATTGAATTAACACGACACCCAGCGAGTGGCGATTTGAAATAATATCCTCGTAAAACTTAATTTTAATTTTACCTTCGTAGTTTACATAAATCGGCGATAGCCGCTTACTGTGTTGAGTAACCCGTTATAATGGCCGATTCACACTGGCATCTTAAAAACAGTATTGGCAACATTATCTTTGAGCAAAGTCTTCTTTCAAATTTAATCGCAACTCGTACCATCCCCTTTTAAGTGTGAATGCGTCTTAACCCGCTCTAGGCCGTGTTAGGTTCTTGAAAATACGGCGCTTGATATTACAAAAACAATTTACCCGCGAGCACAGAAATTGTTGCAATAGACATAAACTTTTACTGTACCTATGAAGATGATAATGCCAAGTATATAACGTTTTTATCTCCCTCGAAACGTTATCCAAATCATACTTGGCTTTTCAAAGATAAATGCCTCATTTGGTTTTACGATCGTAATGTATATGCAGTTAATCTTCCGTGCGATGTATGTAGGTATGTTCATTTTAAAATATTATAAGTCATGTCTTCCATGAAATAATGTCTTTCATTTATTTCAACAAAATGTCACAAAATTATAAACTCGGTGTATATGTTCAATTTTATACCCACTGTATAATTGCTTAAATATTTCACAGTCACATTTATTTACTGTTATAATTGAAAATAATAACTTGTGCACCTAGACATTTCGCTCGTGACTTTTTTATTATTTTCCGCGAGACACTCATAACTCTGCGCTTTTTCTATTTCATTTCCTAGCATACGAGGCTATTACAATGCGGTAATTTTGAAGTTACTGTGAGTTTCAGTTCTCCAACATTCGCGCCAGGAAAAAAGAATTGTTGGAGCAAATTTCAAATGAAATGAGCGCATCATTCAACAAAACAATTACACGGAAAGGAAGCGAAGTAATGACGAATCCGGAAACCTAACCAAAATTACCGACACGAGGGTAATACAGTCGGATAAGTGAAAAATAACCCGACGTAATCAGCAAACGGACGAACCGTACTTGAAAGAAACAAATTAGATCCGTCTCAAGCACGACGCTTTTCAAACGGCTCTGCGAAAAAAGACCCGACCGCTAATGAAGGGTTAGACGATGTAAGTATCGCACGCAATTCTTCGCATGTACCTGACTCTCGACGAGATATCCTCGGGTGAGAATGTAATAGTCCAAGTTAGACGGTTTTCGATTAGGAGATATCCTCAAGGCTGCAGCATCCATTTCACTATATTGATTGAGAATCTCCGTATTGTCTCGTTCAATTATTATCAAATAAATCTCAGACATTTCACTTCAATAAACTCTTTGCCTAGTCCTTAGAATCAGCTTTTACATTGGAAATCTTTGGTTTCATTTTGATCTTACCAGTATTTCCTATTCTAAAACGGTACTTACTAATATTACATTTAAGACTAAAAGCAGAAGATTCCTTTACGTGTCTACTTTAATTTAATAAAAAGAACATATTTTTGAGACAGAAAACTGATTTTTCGAACATTCAGTCCCGTATCAACACTCCAGTCGAGCGCTGAACGTTTGGTATAAAAGATTTCTCGTCTGATACATCGATGAAAAATATTCGTATGTATATCGAAATCGATTGCTCGCAGCTGCATAAGTTTTGAGAGCTTTTATGCATGAAGTAGCGCGGACTTGTTTTGAAGCAGTCGATTTAAATCTGTAACTTGACAGATTCGAAATAAAGAATGAAAGAAGGTTTGAATGAAAATTGTGTTCGTGTATTAAGTTAATGTACGAGCAAAATTGCTTTCAAACGAAAGATATCTTAAAATACTAAATGTATTTGGTGGTTGACATTCTTATAATTAGACGTTTTGCAATATTTTTAAACAACTCATTATAACGAATTAATCCAACTATCATACTGATTGCATAAATTTTATTCCCATGGTTTTAGTTACGTGACATTTTTATAGTGATTCTATTAAAAAGTTTAATAGAAAGGTAACAAAGTTTGCAATAAAATAGATTTATTACTTGTAACTGTATTTGACTCAACGAAAATAGATCGGTCAATAGTAAAGACATCAAACTCATATAAGAGAAATTTGTGGTTTTATGAACTAAAGGAGAGAGGCAATTTATATTTTGATGGAGTTCTACGGAGGTGGCCATTTGGCTCACAGACCGAGATCGTGGAAATATTGAATTATTACTACTGAGTCGAAAGGCGACCGGTCGCGGGTAGCGGTGAGGTATGATACTGCTTATTTTAAAATGTTTTCTTGTCTGGAAGAGTTTAGAAGTTGATCTTAATAGATAAATAACATTTTATCGTCAAGTTAAATGGTTTCAGAAAATTATGAATAAGTTCTTATAAGTGTCTTAGTATTCTCCTATCATAGTTCTTCCAAAATCAATTCGAAGTTTTCATATTTAAGTGAAGTTCAGTAAAAGAATATGAAGGTTGAAGTGAACATAAATCGAAGCCGGCGTGTAATCGATTCAAAAAGTGTCGCCCGTAGGTCGGTAAATGGATACAGTAATCCAATCACAGGAATCAATGACCGTAACCGGCTTATCAGCACCGGATCGTTCGATCTCCGATGTCGACGGAAAAAAGCGGCGAAGCGACGCGACTAATGAAACCTGATGAAGCGGCCGGCCGTTCAGATTTACTTGAGTTCACTTTTACAGCTGTGTGTTTTCATTGCCGTGACATCTTGATGCAATACAATTTCTCTCACTGTATAAATCAGTTATAGCAAATTTTGTCATCGAACTTGTATGAAAATTTATAGAAGTAAAAAAATGTTTTAACCTTTTTCGTTTCCGTTGCGTAGTTACTGTGAGTTAGCATTATGAAATATTTCTACATAAGAATTTCGGACTATTTTTTTGTCTGTTTATTTATAAAAATATTAATCCTCAGTATAAATAGTAACTTACCACACGGTGCTATGCCGACTAGAGCGTGGCTGAGTGCAGGAAAGACTTTGAAATGACCTCAGCTGACCCCAAATGCAGCTACGGGCTACTAGGCAGCGTACTGTTTCCTCAATTTTATTATACTTTTCACATAACGTAATGATTTATTTTAAATTAATTTATGTTCAAATGTAATTCCTCTATTATCAATACGTTTTAATTCCTTTTATTACCAATCTTATCAGTTTTGCTTAGTGCACATGTTTCAAACATTTCGACTGCGACTACTTTTTTAAAAAGCATGTCAAACTCAGATCTATCGCCAAACCGACGTTTACGTACAAAAGAATCATGCCAATTGAATTAATAACTCGGAAAATATCGGCGCCACTGTTGCCCGCCTAGAAATATGGGAACGGCAATTTTTACGACACGAAACTCGATTGGCTACAGTGTTTTTTTAGTCAAATATCAATGGAAGAGCCCGCTTCGGCTTTTTTCCGTCGGCTTTGTTTTATGTCCTTCCTTTTGATTCTTGTTGCCCAATTAAGCGAGCTTCAACGGCGTTAAAAAACGTTACGTATTGTTCTACGAAATTATTCGTGCTTTCCTGTGTATTGTAATAAAACTAATTGCTACAATACTTTAGTCAAGTGCCCGATTTACGAGCTAGAGTACAATTTTTCACTCATTTTCTTCTTATTTTCTAATTCACGAAGAGGTAATGGTATCTCTTTGATTCTCTTTGATTTTATCGCTTTTTGGCAAGGAAACTTCTATGTTGTAATTTGTAAATCGTAAATTATTTAAAGTAAACTGATTTTTTCTTTTGCTTTTAGGAATAATTCTTAATAGAACAACGTAGTAAAACCTATCGTGTTATAATATTTTGAGTAGAGATGTTCTTGATTATTATGTAATTATATTCAAATAAATATATCAAACCTATGTCAGTCTATTTCAAACAAGGTCAGCGTCTGTAACGCCTAAATGCCGTAGGCTACTTACGAATTATATCAGTTAATAGTATTTCGTTTGTATGAAGAGCATTGGATTATTTAAAAAATTGTACATTTACATTCAGAACGATTTATGTAAATGAAATACTGTAAAGTTGACATGTTTTTTGCGACACGAATATATGCTTTTTTTCATAGATATGTTGTGTAAGTTGTGCCGCGAATAAAAAATGCAAACACTTCTTATAATCTGCAATCTTTTCGAGTTAGCGAACTTCGAGTTGGGGTATGTTTGACCGCCTTTGTCCACCGACATATCAATAGAGGCACCTTTTGTTACCGACGAGCCTTCGCAAACAGCGCCGTGAACGGGTTCAGTTTGGCTCTGTATCCGATGACTGTCTTCACCTATGTGAAGTGGCTTACGAAAAAAGATAGCAAAAATGAAAATATTTCTATTCCGTTGTTTCTTATTGTTAAACAGCGAATATCTGCAAACACATTGCGACAACACAAACAAAATTAACTAGTTAAACATTAGATTACTTATTAAAATTAACAGTACGCCTAATTGGATCTCATTTTTATTTATCTCAACGTATAGTAGTAACAAAGAAACACAAATAGGCTATTCCACAGAATCCACACAACCAAACGACTGATATAACTCATCGGGTTGCGTGGCGCGTAGAAAAAATGACCCAATAACTAAGCAACTCCTTGGAAAAGCTGAAGCAAAAACGGAACGAATGGACAAATTTACGCTTAGTGACTTATTTATCTCTCGAGCGCCCTTAATTAACGAAATTTCGCCTCCACGAAACAACCGCAGATTTACTTTCGAATAAGAAAAAAACGTGAAAATCCACTCGCAGCGCAGGGCTTCTCTAATATTCATTAACAACGTGACGGGCAAGAAATTCTTGCTAATTATTCATTTGGTCACTCCCTAGATCGTCAGCTTCCCCAAATATCATTTAATGAATTACGGATATGAAAAGTTTAAAGCGATTCGTCGGAACTGACCCATGGAGGATTCATGAGAGACCCAAACTTGAAGAAAGTTCTCGGCTAATATTTAGATTAGCGTGTTCAATGCAGCGATCATAGGAATCTCGTTAAACGATTTTTAATGAAGAGAAATTTCATACGCCGAACTTTCCCCTATATTATGAATTTGAATATTTTTAACATAGTTTAGAAAAAGTTTTGAAATTATTTAATAACGGCTCGATTTCAGCCATACATAAGGCTCAGTTGTAAGCCATACATACTTGTAATTATTACTCATTTTTATTAAGTATTCGAGGAATTATGGAATAACAGGTTTTGCTAAATGATCAAGACCCGTTATCACTATCACCCTGCTAGCCGGTTTCTATACGAGTAAGTTAGGTATCGTCTCCACTTTTTCTGCTTAATTTATGAAAACATTTACTATCTTTTCGTATCAATATCAAATTAATTGGAAATATTCCTGCCATAGATTCGTAAAGGTTTTATACCTTTGTTAACTTGATTTAACGTTGGATATTAATTCATTTTTATGGTTTCTTTTACCGCGTCTTTGTTACAGGAAAGATTGCAAAAAATCTTGGCTTCGGTGACGTTGATTAATTCACTGTATTTGTTGTTTCGTTGTGGTTCCTTCTTTTCACTGTTTTTTAATACCGTCTAAAAGAGGAAGTTTAAAATAATCCTTATTTCTTTTGCGTTGATAAAGCTTTGATATTTTTCTTTGTTGATAAATGAACATGAAAATATTAAAGTTATGTGTTAAGCCACCTTTGTATTATTATTTTTATGATCTACTAGTTTTCGCCCGCGACTCCGTTCACGTGGAAATAAAAAAAAATCAATAGTGAGCCTATGTGTTCTTCCAGACTGTCCTCTACATCTACGACAAATTTCAACGAATTACGTTCAGCCGTTTATATTTTGTACTCTAACAAATATCCATCCATCTAAACTTTCTCATTTAAAATATTAATAAGTAAGTAAGTATGATTTTAATGTACGATATTAACGTTAACATCGAGACTGTAACTGCGAGTGTTTTAACATGTCTGACGTGAACAAACTTAAAGCAAATTGTCTGCATTTGGCGTGAGATTGAATGTACGTGTTCCGACAGTAATAACAATATACTCCCCGACTTTGGTACTTGAGCGGTTGGCAAGTCAGTGTTTATTATTCGCGTAACAGAGAGAAGCTCGACAATAATTAATACAAGTCGTAAGCCCAACTCTGCCTGCCCGCTGGAGCACTTTCAGACTGAAGTTAAATTAAACGCTGCAGATCGACGCGTATAAGCGGACGGTTTACTGTTGCTGCCTTGTGCATTGCATTTCGAATTAGTTTCCCTTTTGTGGAATTTTTCAATATTACTACAAGCCATAGCACATGTAACATACTCATTTATCTGCCATTTTTCTTACTAAGGGTCGGCAAAAATGTTTCTTACATCGTACTTACGAATGTTATGAATGCGAAAGTTTAGATGGATGGATGGATTATTAGAGTTTGTGGCCTAAACGGCTCAACGGATCTGGGTGAAAATTGGCATACATGTAGAGAATAGTCTGGAAGACCAAATAGCCTACTCACTTTTGTTTTTTTTTAAACACCACGCGGACGGAGTCGCGGGCGAAAGCTAGTATATATATAAGAGGATATCGTCTTAACACAATTAGCATCGTCTCTCGATATCAAGAAAAATTTACTGCAGTGAAATACTTGTCAAAGATTGTAAAACTTCAGTGTAAAAAGTATGTTTAGCTTTTTTAAACGTATTTTTTCTTAAGGAACATTGAAATCGTTGATTTGATGCGATTATTTCGTAACAGAATCACATTAATCACTCTTCGCCGACGCGAATAATCGAAATGTTTCTAAATTCAATGTTGGATTCGAGACTTCGATTCGCTCTTTCGAAATTCTTACGCGGTAATAAATCGCACCGTGGTCGTGCGGATGTCGCGCGATAACGCCGCGTGTCCGCTGTCGCACACCTCGATTTTATTCATGGTACCTTCACCTTTTGTAACGTGTATTGGTCTGTTTTATAAATTTGTCTCCTCCTATGTAGGATGAGGAGGTTCATAGGACTTCTCTTTTATTAATTTATTTCGAAATTTATGTTTTGATGTTCTTTTTAAAATAAGAATAGTCTTGGTACCGGGAAACGATGAACGACGACGAAAAGTTGTATTTTTTTTAAGAGTTTGTAGATAAAATTGAAAGGAGTGAGATATTAAGACTTTTTAAAAATAAAACATAGGTAAATGTAGTTTCAAATATAAGTTTTGAATATTTTCTTTATTATTTTACTTGTAATGTCTTCTTCACGTACAGTTTTTGTTGTTGAATACTGCGGTTTCAACTTAAAAATTCCATTTTGCTTGTATTCTTCTGGCATTGAATCTGTTACTGCTATATTTATGCACAAGGAGCATAAACTTAGATAAAAGGCAACTCGTGATATGTTAACTAACTAAATAGTTGAAAATCGTCGTTCTTCTTGCGTTTTAGAAAGAGTTTTTGTATATAATGATAATTGGTGTTTCTGATTAAAAACGGTTTTTTTTCCTTGTCCCACGAAATTGTAAATCGTCTTATAACAACCTAACGTGTAAAATATGTGATGGAAATATCGGAGTTTGTGATTGGTGCTTATTGTGGTGTTGAGTCTCTATCAGCCAGTGGTGGGACAGGCATTTATTATTTCAACATAAATCACATGTGCCGATTAAGTGTCACAAAGTTTTGATTGATTTATGTTCATATAATGAGGTAAAATAATTTTCTTGTATGATCCGTCGCTTTGTTTATTGACAATATTTTTAAAGCTACAAATTTCCGTTGTAAATTTATCGGCTCAAGAAACTTGGGAAGTTTTATTTAGAAATAAAAAGTTGTGACCCCGCGAGATTCATGGCGGTGGCAAATTAGCAAAGTTTCGTGAAATAGCTGACCAATCTTACAGGAATAAGACTCAAGGGAGAGATCATTAGTACGACGGAGACGCTTTTTAGGAAATTTTATCGATTGCCTTGCAATGAATGCTTTCTTTATAAACAAGTCCGGGCTGCTTTTAAATTTAGAAATGAAATATGGTTGAAGATTCCTCATTTATCTTAGTAAAAATTAACAATTTACTTAAAGTAATGAACTAATCTATACATATAATAGAATTGGTTTGTCTGTTTGTAATATCGAAAGAATTATTTCAGTTTTTGGGAAGATGATGTATTTGCGTTGTTGAAAACAAAAAAATAGGATTTGTACATTACAATTTATACATTTTAAATTAGCATTTAAAAAGGCATTTAAACATACTTTGTCTTCTCTGTCTGACTGTTCACAATCCTCGTTTGTTCCGGGCAATCTCCTAAACGGCTGGGCTGATTTCAATTGGACTTTCACTGAAGGGTATTTGATATAGACGGGCATGTTATAGGCTACTTTTTTATCTTAATTTAGCGTGAACGACCTCTCGGGCAATAGCTAGTTTAAAAAAAATCATTAAATGTGGGGAGAGACGAAACAAACAAATATGAATTTTCTTATAAAAATTGATTTTATTTGCCGAATACTTTATCGTCTAAAAAATGATTTAATTCTTGTATTTTTTTTAAAACAATTTCCTCATTTTATTGCTGACTTATTACATAGATAGTTTGAAAAAGTTAACTAAAATTGGTTAGAATTGTTTCGGCGTTAAGCCTCGAGCTAAATGTCATTGACATTCTCACTGGGTAGACAGAAAATATAGATAAAACAGTATTGGATGAGTTTCCATCTAGATTTTTATTTACCCGTATTTGAAAAATGTTAGACTCAAACATGAATGTTCTTATGTGTCTATTTTGCAATGTCCCTAGCTAAAGAAATATAAAGAACTAAATATTGTAGTTACCTTATAAGCAATTTTAATTACGATTAAAATTTTCTCAATCGATGTGACGCTAATTCGTATTTTTTACACTTGCAGTAAATGCTATGTCTTTCAAACTAGCCGTCACTGGAATGCTCTATCACAGAATTTCTTACCAGCATACCTCAGTAATACAATGGCAAGTTAGTGAAACGCAACTTGTATTCATATCATCACCAGCTCACTATACGTCCCCACCGAGGGGCTCGGAGCCTACCCTA
>DVQH01001566.1:0-12312 GCA_018231625.1 Papilio phestus | reverse complement strand
AAGGGACTAAAATTAGGCCTCCGGCACCACACTCATCAGACGAAACGCGGAATAGTGTCCAATTCACGCCTGTTTTCTGTATGGTCGTGGTATTACACCGGGCGAGGGGACCCATTCGTGCGAAGATGTCAAAGCGGGCTCTACCACTTTAGAGGGACAAGAATACTAGACATCTCTTGAACTTCGGATAATGAAGTTAATAAAAAAAAACGTGTTTGAAATTTATTAGACAAGTAGGTAAAAGTATTTAATAGAGCGAGAAAAAATATAAACTAAATTAAATTATCATCGCTTCCTATAAATGTACCATCTAATCTAAAATCTACCTCCGTGTGATCTAATCGTTGGACTAATTAAATGAAACTTATCAATTATTAAAGTTGCACTGAAAAGATGTAAATATATTGTACTCAGGAAAGATTACTATGTTTTCTGATGACATTTATGCTTTCTTTGACTCTTTTTAACAGTTGCATCTAACATTTCAAGAGATCGTCGGATGGGTCGATTTTTTCTTTGTTAATCAATTTCTAATATATGTCTCTGTTATTACATATATGTACTGTGGGTCGCAGATTAGTCGAAATTTGATCACCATTTTTCATATTTACACGACCTTACTAATCTTACAAATGCGAAATTTTAGATGGATGAGTGAATCGAAGGATTTTACTACGTAATTATCTCTAGAAATTTGACACAGGTGTAGAACAAAGTCTAGAAGAATATATAGGCTACTTAATATTTTTTTTAATGTACATGAAGACGTCGGTAAAAACTATTAATTCATAATCAAAGATATATTGATAAAAGCTTTATGCACTGTCCACATTAAGTTTACCTATATTGATTTCGCGCAATTTCCGAATAAAATATACAAAACACAGTAAATATAATACTATACTAGTTGTCGCTACTCGTGTTAATATGTTTTCAATACAAGTACTCTTGTTTTAATATACAGACTAACATAAGCACACCATGGGTACGCATGATTCACTTTCCCGTCAACTTTCATTCATTTTCCGGACCAGATAAAAGTCGCCGCCGTTTGCCAAAATATCTTAACGAGCCGTGCCAAAAGCCGAATTACCGAGAAGAGAGAAAAAACCGTCGCTTTCGTTGTCTAGACGGTCCGCCGAGACGAAAGCTCCGGGAAACTTCCTTGTCTAAAAGTTTCACTGTCAACTTGTGTGACGCAATAAAACTGGCTGGTTTCAGATGATCGTTGTCGCTGTAAATTGTAATTAAAATATACAAAAAAAAAAAACAATGCACGATTAGCTACTTCCTAAAGAAATGCTTTTGTAAATCCACTTGAAAGCTTTACATTAACAACTACTAAGAAATGATGAATGATGATGAAAATATATTACATCTATTCATTCATATCGAATGTAAAGTATGGAACAATAATATAAAGACTAACTTGGACT
Organism: Papilio phestus; assembly: GCA_018231625.1. Lineage (NCBI taxonomy): Eukaryota > Metazoa > Arthropoda > Insecta > Lepidoptera > Papilionidae > Papilio > Papilio phestus. The sequence goes on along the minus strand of DVQH01001566.1, from coordinate 10,876 downwards.
GTTCATTTAAAACTGTACAGTTCAATTGACAACTAAATTTTTGCGTACACATGCACAGTTTGAACTGATCAGTTCGACTGTTTATAACTGCCAGAACAGAATATATGTAGCATTAGTACGATTACGAATATTTTCGGAACGATTGATGTTTATCAAATGATCTCTTAACCTTTTGTAGTATTGTATCATATGCTTTAAATAATTTCGTATTCGACATGTTCAATTAGTCAAAATTATAATACAAATTGTTATATCTGTTCGATAACGTATCTCTTCTGACGAATATAGCTACTGGGGTCGTACGACTATTTACATTTCTACGGTACGTTTTAATGTTACTGGTTGCATCTGTATAAATTTAATGTAGGATATTCAGTTTTCCGGCCAGACGCGAGTCGGGATGTTGCCAACACTTCAAAGACATAATTTCAAGCACATTTAAATTTTTCCGATATGAACTTCGATTACTCATCCTCTTAGCCGACAGGTCAGCATTTACTTTTTAAAAATATTCTCTTACATTAAAATTATCAACAGAAACTTTCAAATGAATCTTGTTATTGACCTCCTTCAATGTATAAATATTTTAAAAACTTTTTGTACTAATTAATAACACTAATATAAATATATATTTACAATTTAAATGTTAACAGAAGTTAAAAAGGTAGTGTTGAAAAAATTCTTTGCAGCACATTTTGTGATTTTATATTCTCAGAGTGCATGTTTTAGTACTACAAAAGTAATACTATGTCTTGTATTTGGCGAGTTTATGCGAATGCATGCACGTTTTACGAGTTATTTTGGAATGTTAGTTCTGGAGACAGCAGTGAAAATGTAATTTGATCTCGCACCAGATAATGGCTGACATTTCTGCTCTGAAGACAAACATTTTATTATGTTCTTAAAAATAAAATCATTTTCTTTAGTATAAATTGTAGATATATCTCGTGATATACCACGAAAATATTAAACTAAATATATCTAAAAAATATTTTATTAAAGTGACTATAATCGCTGAGGAGCTGTGGCTGGTATTTTTCTAGAACAATAGTTAGATCATTGGATGATTAATGCAATAATGCAAGTGTAGAGCAATCGATAAATACGATTCTAGTTTCATTTAAAGAAATAACTCGCAATATTTTTTTTTTTTTTTGATAGAAATTGACAATTTCATGTTCGCATGGGAAAATTCAGGATGCGGTAGAGTCGAGCATCATGTTTTTTTCATCTATAGATTTGAGATGTCTTTCAGTCAGTCAAGTAATTTGATATTTTTCATTTTTATTATGACTTTGTTACAATTTACTGTTTTGATACATAACCTTTTTGTATATGATCTATGATTGGCGGTTTGTTGCGATCTCTGTTAGTCTTCGTATCTTTTCAATTTATAACGTTGTAAGATGTAAGATCGAGAACCGATGTGATATGATAGGTGTGATGCACCGCACCTTCGCAATGACGATTTGCAGTAACGTTATTAGGTAAACAAGCCGGCTGCCAAGCCCAGCGCTGTGACGTCGGCATTCGGCATTGGCTGCCGCTGTCGTCGCTACGTAACGCAAGTGGGCATGTAATTGTACGCGAGAATAATCCTGATTTCTGGAATGTTTACTCGTGTTGTTATTGCACGAGATTGTTTGTGTATACGGAGTAGTTTCGTGATCGGAATGGCGATGTTTTCCGATTGATTGCGCCGATCGGAGCGCGCGTTTGTGTGTCCTCTGTGTTTGTAGGTGTAGCTCTTGTTTTGAGCTTATGGGTGGTACGGTTATGCATTAATTAAAGTGTTTAGATGTTAATGCAAATATTAATAATTCCAAGTTTCCTTTAAAAAGTAAACATTTTCTGTTGATAAATCGCGAATAAACTGAGTTTTAAAACATTTTTTCATGATAATGTTCAATGATGAGTTGTTTATTATTTTATAATATTACTAAACAATTATATTGTAAAATCTTGTTACTAAAGACCTGAAAGCCTGTGTATTTACAAATGTTTTATTTAAAGCTCAATTTTTAATCAATTTTTATATAAACAAATCGACGGAGAATATTTACAAATTTTGGCATCGAGGGACGGTGTCGCGTTTGCTTCTTATATTAAAATTGCGACTGATTACAGCTTCATAAACCTTACACTTGGGCGATAAAATATTCTGTAATTCCAATATTATACCACATCCATGCAAATGAAACCATATCTAACATGCGTGTTTTATAGGAATGTTTTAGTAAAATTTCCATTTTCAAATAAATTTATCTAGTTATCGAACTAACTAAACTTTATCTTTACTGTAATCTATATCATAGAGGTGTGTATTATATTATGATAACGTTAATTAGAGTTAAATAATTGTAATAGAACATAGCTAATTACCCTAAATAAAATGAGTGCGAATAAACCATTAACGGTTATACATATTAATTTTTTAATGTAATTTGCTTTTAATAACAGTATAAACTCTTTAATTTTCATAAAAAGACATATAATATCGCGGGCGAGATTAATGTTAGTTATAGCATCGCGTCACGCGCAATGTCGTAAATCGTGGACAAGTTACGTTATTGCGTCGCAAAACGTCGCAGGACACTTGCGTCCAATTCAGCTGGTTCATTGCCCTGGAGGATAGACACATATTGACGTCATCCGCATTTCTCTAACTCCAGCCATGCACCAAATATCTTTTTAATTGTGCTCTTATGGTCTTTGCATCTGTCAACCTTGACCTGACATAATCTGTGCTCTGTTTGCAATCTGTCACGGCTCACTTATCGCTGCCGAACGTATGAGAAAAAAAAGATAAATATAACTATGACCCTTGTAACGAAAATGTCACAGCACCTTCTCAATTTTTTTCTTCCTTATTTTGATTAGAATAATGTCTTATAAAGTTTATTAACCAATATTTTTGCACTATTCCGTCTATGTTGTCTATTTTGCATATTAATTTTGAAGTCAAAGTGCTTTGTAAGCGTACGTCAATAGGCCGCCTTTTTTTCGAAAATATCGAATACAAGTCGGTGTGTTTTATTTTTAATTTGCAAAGAGTAAAAAAAATGTATCGTTAAATGATAAAATGAATTAATAAACAATTTTAAACGTTATTTAATTCGATTATAATGTTAAAACGAAACGCGCCATTTTATAATTACTCTAGATTTTTTATCTGTCATTTTATATTTTTTATTAAGATGATTGGATTGTAATGGGTTTAAAAGATTGTGAAAAGTAACTGAGAAGTAGGTAACGCTGTTATGTTCATTCAATTAAATGTATGAATCACGTCAAAAATATTTTTGGAGAAATTTCGTTTTTGACGAAAAACAAGATCACATTGCGAATGCAATTTGTAAACACAAATATGTTTATTCAATCTTGGTTTCGTGTTCGCAAGACGAAATTAGGGTTTTGTAGGCGGGACTGCCTATCCGGTTTTTACTAAGTTTTAAATTTAAAAAAAAGGTGTACAAACTCCAAGTACTTTAGTAGTTAAATTAAGACTGACAACTAGGGTATAGAAATTTAACCCTTTCACCAGCGATGCAAATTAGAAATAGATTAGCAAGATGAATGCAATTTTTTTTTCGCAAATATAATTTGTACTGAATGGGTAGTTGACCGCGGACGGGTACCTCATCATATATTAGCGTAGTTAATTAACGCCCAGCGAAGAACGAATTCACTTCCACGAATTTAATTGAGGTCAAAGAATTTGAGTGCATACGTCTCAATTAAAGCCGACGTTCGTTACGCACAAATAATGATCATTCTCAAACATTTTGGTATTTATTTATGGTTTATGCCAATAAAGGCTTCGAGTGCCGGCGCGCGGCTGCGACGACGCGGCTCAATATAGCTGGTTTTGCGATCACATGGTGCCGGCTGCCACTCGCACACAATAGGCATTAATTTTGTGTAACGCCAGATAGGAATGTCGTCGGCGGGCCGCGGCCAGGTAGAATTTGGCGCCTTTATGATCAAATCCTGTCGTGTCATAAGCCACCCACGGACTCCAATTAAGCCGGTAGCCAACAAAGGCGCCGGGTCGGCAGTAACGCTGTCGGATTATGCGTCGCGGGCGGCGGGGCGCCGGGCGGGTCGTCGGCCGAGGTGCCCTCGCGTGCTGCAGTCCGGAGCGCACACAATACGCCCCCGCTCGGGTTCAACCTGACGGCCCAAAAAGTTAGAAAAGTGCGGCGCGATGGCCACGCGCGATACCATCTCGGCGCCGCGCCGCGCCTGAGTCCCGACACTCTTCAACCTGCCCATTCCGTAGCCTTGCGGCACGTCGCTTTTAATTAGAATTTAACATAAGACATTTAAGTAAATTATGGGATACCTTATAAAATTCAAAACTTCTTTGTCAATACGCGATCGCGATAAACGATTCGAGTAAAGTTGAGCGATCTGATTTATTTAATGGACTTTTATGGCGAGCGGGTCGTGAAAGCTGCCGTTTATCTTTATCGATAATAAAGTTTTCGATAAGGTCGCGTGAGGTGGCGGGTGGCGGGGAGGCGAGGCGAGAGGGGTGCTCAGTGGCGCGCTGCTCCCACGTGCGGTGCCGGCGGTCGTTATGAACTTGAATTAAATGAATGACGCAGTTGTATGAATGGCGCGGTTGCGGCAATGAATGTGAGTCGGAAGTGCGAGGCGCGCTTCAGTACGCTAGCGGTTGCGTGGTACATGTGCATCCGCCCTGCGCCCTGCGCTCTGCGCCCTGTGCCCAGCATTGCAGTATACTGGCCTTAATGCAGGATCTCCAAACTCGCAATACAATACAGACTTGACGAAGTACAATATCGTCACCGATACTTTGGTCAGAAATGCATTCATTATTCTTCATGGCATTTCCAACACAGAATAATATTGGTGATCAAAATAGTAGCTATTATTGAGTTAAATTACATTCGGTTTATTGTACGCAGTTTTCGTTAGTCATACATTAATCAGCTTCCCAAAGTTTTAGGTTATTATTGTTGCATTCGTGTGCAAAAGCTTAATGTTTGTGTAATTGAATATATCCGGTAATTACGATACAGTTATTAGCGGGCTCGGCACTCCGGCACAACATCGCGTGTTGTTAGTATTGAGGTAAATTCTTGTGCATATTACTTGTAACTGACGATAGACCGGTGCCGATGCCGCCGTCTTGTTGCGTCTTCGTTTCGCAATGCACTTGTTTATCGCCTTCATTCACGATTTGCTTTTTGTATAAAGAGAACTAATTAGCTGGTTCGTTTAAGAGTGGGTCGCAATGGAAGACTCGCTTAGTAAAGTATTGAATGCAAGATAGAAGGTAGACTTTAGTGAGAAATGCATAAAACCTGTCTATCATTCCGGTCTTTATCAGCTACCGTCTTATGTTCGTTTACTTCTTCCTACTTTTATGATGAGTAATTTTATTTTACATTTACCAGTGAGTGATTCAGCGTAGTTTATTAAAGTTGATGCAGTCATACTGTCGTATTCAAATTATCGATAGATCAATAAATTCTCTTATGACAAGCCGGCGGGCGGCGGCGGTGCCGTCTATTGAAGAAATGACCTTCTCACTGTAGATACCGATTTATTGGGTTTAAATAGACAGAGAATGACAGACGGTATTTACAAACGCGGGCCGTCTGTCAAAGGGCAAAGTTCGAGATTGTGACGTCACTGGCTTCGATCCCAACGTAAGGGCTTGCTTCATATCTCGTGTATTGTATCAATACAGGTGTAGGTATCGATAAAATCGATAGCATAAATTAGCAATAAATTAATGTTGTGAGTTTCCTCGTTGTGTTTTTGCACAGTCAACCTCGACGTCGATAATCGGCTTAATCGATCTGTGGACGGAAAACTTTTCCTTTAAACATTACGTTGACAAAACAATATTACAATTTATATTTGTAGTCGTATACAATTGGGAACTACGCAACTATTATTTGAATTAGTAATAAACAATTATACACATAATAATGTGTATCAACGGTTTTACCATGCGTAACGCTAGAAATTCCATAATGTTTGACATTCTGGGTTAAATACAATATAATTATTGTCATATAACTATCTATAATTAGAATGTAAGCACTACTATTTTTACAACGTCTAATGTATGTGTTTAAGTCTGAAATATGTAGGAACTTTCAGTGGATAAGTTAGTCTAATTAAAAAGGATAACGCGATATTACGAATGAAAAGTTTTCATCAGAAAGAGGAATCAGACTTTAATAAATCACGGTGAAAGGATAACTAAACAAATAACCTTTGAAAGATGTTGAGCAAAGTTGCAGGGCATTGACATTTTATGTTGCGGTTAATACAAGCCAATACAGTTTTAAGATATAAGTGATCTAAGCTTTTAAGAATTGCGCTCTGATATTTGTAACATTTTGTTGATAAAATTCTTTATAATTATTGTAAATGCAAATAAATCCGAGTAGTCGCCCGACTACTATGTGCCCACATATGGTGCTGAAATATATATTTAAGCAAGCACAAATGCGGAGCCACTTAGAGTGCGAGCTCAGTAAATATTTATTCGTTTCCAGTTCGCGCCAAATGGTGCACTCACAATCACTCAGGGAGCCGCTTTTGGCGCCAAATGTCAATGTTCCAGAGATTACCCATCAGACAACACGCCTTCCGAATGCGCGAGATGTGCGCGCGATTCTTGGTCTTATAAAACATTATCCTAATGCTGATAATGGCTCGATGAGAGATTGTTTGCTCACGCAACACTTAATGCAGCCGAGCACTCTTCTCAATCGTTCGCGAAACGTGTTATGGATAAATGCTAGTGTGACTTTCATATCTCGCGCTCACCGGCTGGCGGCTGGCGGCTGGCGGTCGTCGGCTAGTTAGCGCGCTGCATGCCGACGATAGCTCCGATATCTATGCAATTATATGTTTATATATTTATATGTTTATTATACACTATGAAATGGTTTAAGAGAAACGTATCATGAGTCCATGTTCGATACAAAATATCAAGCTTGTTTTGACTTTAATAATGCGATGACACAAGTATGAGAATTTGTAGCCTTAATGGCTGGACAGATTAGTGTACATGTAGGGAATAGACTGAAAGACCACATGGGTACTCGTTTTAATTGTTTTTTTTTTAATTCGGCGTGGGCGGAGTCGCGGGTGTAAGCTAGTAATTAATAAAGAACTGTACGATGTAGGTACTATGTAAGCATTTATACTGGATGACATTTCAACAATAGCCCTATGGCTGGGTGCATATTTAGAGGTGATTGCGATTTCATAAAAGCGTTCGTATAACGCTCTATAGCTTCCGGCTTGCGACGTCTCCCTGTCTACTCTCCGCTCACCACACGTTGGATTTTGTTTAGTCCGCCAGTTTATTTTCGTATAAAGCTGTTTGGGTTATTTAGAATGTGTTACACAATGTGTTAATCGTAGTGTCCACTTTTATACTGTCTACGTGAATGTTTATGTTAGTGTGAAATGTTATTTTATGTTTGTTTGCAAACATATTAATTTATTCGATTCTATGTGTTATACGATTGATACTTTATTCAACAAATTCTTTCAAATTCAGTTTTATTCATAGATTAGTTGCAAGATAGATTTGTTTCTTATATTTTAATGTTGTAGGGAGTTACAATACTAAAGAGTAACCAACATTTTTAAAACGAATTTAATTGATTCTGCTTTCCGAAATCTTAATGTAATAATGCATTGTTATGCGTAGGTATTGAGGCTATATTGAATCGGACATGTATAATTTCCTCCAAAACTTCCCAGTGTTTTATGCATATTGTTATATGCAGAAAAATATTCAGAATATTCTTAGACTTTATTAAATTCTGACATCGAAGCTCGAGGAACATAATAATTACCAGTTTTAGCACAAAAGTAGCAACAAAGAGGTGCATTTTAATTTGCTGGTTTGATAATATCTAAAACACGTCCTGATGCAGATTTTTTTTGTGTTTATTGCCTAGATTTTTGAGTTCTGTTGATATTCAGGACGCAAGGTTAGTCGGTTTATATCGGTTTCGAAATATGTATGTACGTACGAGAATTTTATCGTAAAGCGTGGTTACGGTTCTTGCTGTGCTTAAGAATTTGACTCGTGATTTTCATCTTTGAACTTATTTGTAGGCGCATATTAAAACGTAAGCTATCATAGAATAAAAAGTAGAGTTGTCATTTCTTATTAGTTTGGTTACAATATGGAAGTTTTACTGAGCACTGATTTACACATACGAGTCTGTCAATTTTATTTTTAGTCTTTACGGAATCTACTTAATAGGCACCAATTTAAACATTTTAATCGCTACGTTCATACATAGTTCAGCAGTCAATTTGTTTTTTTTTCTTTATCAAACCAATACACTCGAGCCAAGAGTATAAATTTAATCTTTGACGTTATAGCTATTTATAAATGCTATAGTTAATGCTGATTATGAACAAGTGTTTGCTTCTTTTTATAACTTTATCGGTGTTGTATGTAATTACGTAATTGCAACGTATGATTCGATCTCACAGCGGTGAAGAAAATGTATGCAGTTTCTTGCGCTAGTTACGGCCAATAAGGATCAATCCCAACTAATGGAAATCAGACAAGACCTGTTCTAATCTTACGCTTCATACTATGATACAATTTATAAGAACCTTTCAATGTTTCAAAGATTTAACAACAATGTTAAAGATCGTAGCTCTATGTAACAACTGATTAATTAAAATATTTTTGGTACACAAATATAGGAAACTTGATGTAATAATTATTAACGTTCATTTAGCAGTGACAAGACGGACTGCAAGAACAAGTCAAAAATATTTTTTTAGATGATTGCTAAACGAAGCGGGCGCAGTCCGGTTGTACAGTTGCACTCCCTAGATGGCCGTCTATGGCGCCTGCTCCTATCCAGTCCTGCGAGCACCTGAGAGCCCTGTGAGACTGCATCAGCGAGAGCGCTGATGCAGTCTCACTCACATCTTATGCCGCTTTTTATCCTGCTCTTTCATCACTCCACATTTGTTTACAAACTCACCAACGCTATAATTACAAATAACGAAACGACCGCCGTATTAATAGAAAGACGTATTCCCGACATATAAACGACGCGCATCAAAATAGATCCTTAAGAAGAAGCGGATTACTCATAACCGAGCGCCCAACCGCCGCGAGAATAACACTGATAAAAAGCAAAATAAAAACAGCTCGAATATGCCTCGAATTAAATCCCCCGAGACCGCGCACTGTCAAAATATTGTCAAAGTGAATTCCGCGCGTCCAATATATTATGATGATTTTCCACTTGGCAATAATCCTAGCGATTTATTTCGATCTTGCCAGATATTAACCACATACCACATTTATCTAGGCGGCGACTACGAACTGGGTTGTTGAACCTCCTTTTATTAAGGCCGAGACTGGCGGGCGACGGGGGACTTTCGGTTTCAGGTGGTCTCGCGTCGCGGCGCAGGCGACGGGACGACCGTCTCAGTGTCAGATGATATATTTAGTGGTGATCGCCTCTGCGGAGGAAATGTCTGTCAACACGGCCTGCACCGCGCCTCCTTGCAGCGTTCATTTGGCAAGGTCTCGCGCCGTATCCGGCCACACGATGTCAAAACTTCAAGCGTACGTCACTATTGACGCAAATTGTCTTTTGTTGTCGTTCGATCGAAGGTTGGGATGCGAGTTCAAGTATCAACGTACTACGTTTCGTTGTGATCGCTCCGCTAAACCTGTTTATATCATAAATATTTTTACAGTTAAATATTCGATGTTACATCAATATTCTCGTAAAAAAAAATTATTTAGTATCATAATTAATGTACTAAACAACCGTAGGTGGTTGAATATTAGAATATTGTGTGGAGTTATAACAGGTAAAAATTTGTGAAGATTGAGGTTTAACTGTTGAGGTTCGCAATCATTTAATTAGCTGATGATAATTAGTAGGTGCCCAGCCCCGCCTATGTGATCGCCGGCGCGACGCGACTTGCGACGCCCACCGCGCACTATGCACCATGCATCTCACTTGTCGGAGAAATGCATATATTAATAGTCAACATTTTATTTTAGATTATCTGTAAACATCTTGTAGTAACGTATTATGAGTAATGTTGCAGTAAACCGACCTAATTTATCATTCGTAAAAATAAATGTAGCGATAGGTTTTTTATACCGCCAATATGTTTGATAAATAAATTCAATTTAAAAATTTAAGATTTATCTTATTATAATATTATTTATTAATATGTTAAATTAATTAATTGATGACATGTTTTTAAAGAAAAAAAGTGACGGCAACGGCTATTAAAATCTTTGACACTAGTAAATTTTTAATACGCTCTGCGGTTCTAATAAATATTGCTGTTTTTCTTTTTAATGTATTTGAATATTAGTCAGTTATAAAGTAGGTTTATTATTTGCACGCTATGCAATAAATAGTAACTGTAGCGTTTCTAATGTGCCTTTAAATCCGCTGAATCTCTATTCTTGAGCAAACAGCACACGGTAAAAGAATTTTGCTGTGTGTTTTATGTAGTCTGTTTAGTCAAACAAGATTGCAAGCAGCATAATGATGATCGGGTTACATATTCTTGTTCTATCTGTCTTCTTCTTGTAGAGTCATAGTAGAACAAGAGCTATCCATTTTTAAAACTTTTGAATTGACATTGCCCTCAATAGAACGTGATCATGGAAGAACTTATTACTTCCATGAATGTTATTTATATTATTTAATAGCTTTCGCCCACGACTCCGTCCGCGTGGATTTAATAAAAAAGAAAATGAGTAGCCTCTTTGTTCTTCCAGACTATCTACTACATCTATACTAAATTTCATCAGAATCCGTTAGCCGCTTAGGCTACAAACTCTAGTAAACATCCATCCATCCAT
>DVQH01001565.1:0-12316 GCA_018231625.1 Papilio phestus | reverse complement strand
ATCGATTGTCGTCTTCTATCATTATTCCACATTGAAACAATCTGGTTCCATCTAATAAGGTATAATAATAATCATCATCTAAATATATATAAAGTTGAGATAACAGTTTCGTATATAGCGAACAAATTCGGTTTCTATTTTGGTATTAAATATATTAACATTCTTTCGATCAGTATTTATCCTTAGACATAATACACGGTATGTGGAATTCGAACGAATTCCAAATTAGACAAATTCCTTTACTAAGTTAAGAATAGTTAAAACTTATTGAATTTAGCAAGCGTTTATTTTGGTATCGGAGGGGTAATTTTCTAAAGGTACACTGTCTTGTGGGGAAATGTGATTCCCTCGGTGGCCACCCTTAAGTGTGACTATGAGTGTCACGGAATCTACAAAAGCACGCACCACCGTCTGCTAAGCTTCTGAACGACCCTGGAGTGCATGTAATGGGCATTATATCAAGTAAATTTACTATAATACTTAAAAACATAATTCTCGTAAGCTAAATAATGCCCAATTTTTTTACGAATTGCAATTGGCTAGTGAACGAATAAGAACAGTTTCTAGTCTCCTATTTATATAGCTACTACCTGTTTGTGTTTGCGTTTGTAAAATTTAAACTATAGCCTATGTTACTTAGCGTTAACGTAGTATCTTATGGTGAAAGAATTATAGAAATCGACGCAGTAGTTTTTGTGTTATTTCAATACATACAAAAATCCAAAATACAAATCTTTCCTATTTATAACATTAGTATAGATATAAATTAGCTACTTAGTAATTTCCTAATACCAGGCTGTAAGGGAGTAGCCACATCCGATACTTGAGCTTGGTTACAGAACAAATAATTAAACCGCGACTTAACGACGGCTAAACACAAAGAGAAACGTTTAAAATTTATGTCCCACAAAACGCTCGAGAAAAAACAACCAAAGTTTACGATTACCCAAAAATGCATTTGTGAACGTATACTTCCAACTTTGTTTTGATTTACATTGCTGGTTTTGATTCACACCGATTGAATTGGCGTAAACAAAAGCGGTAATCTATATTAAACACTCCCAAAGCAGATGTTTACATGAAGATAGACTCATATAATTTCCTTTAAAATGTAAGGAAATGTGTTTCGGACGAATTGAGCCGGAGAAAAATACGATATGCGTAAAATTTATGTTTACTTCTAAAGTTATAGTCGCAGATGTAATATCAATGCCAGATGTTTCGTTTCACATAAAATAAACGACCTTCTCTTCTAAATCTATCTGTTGACTGATACGTGTATTTAACACAAAAGTTTACGTTACGCGGTTAAATTTTTTAACTGTAACTATTAAACCACAACAAAGATTTGTAGATAGCATATAATGCTTTACGTTTTTACTATAATGCAATGAAAAAAATCGTATTTCATGTCTCCATTTGCATTTCCTATTTTAATATTTTTTAACACTGGTAATTAGGTTGTTTTTGGAATATTAGTATAGTATTGAATACAGTTGTCTTTGAGTCTTCATGCCAAAATCCATTCCGACCTTGAACGTGACAAAATGCGAAGATTTGAAAGTTTAAAAACTTTTAAATTTAGAACGTCGTTTCCCCGCGCCACACTAGCGGCCGGTTTAAATTTAGAACCCGTTCTATTCCCGAACACTGAACTCCGGGACGATGGCTTCTTATTGTTTTTGCCAGCGATCCCGCCACTAACACTTTATTAGGAAACTTGGAAATGCTCAATAAAAACCCATATTTCTAGTTCACTCTATTTCAAAAACCAGGAAAATATTTACAAAAGTTTGTCACAACTACTTTACTAAAAAGACTATAATTTCTGAATGACGTGGATAACATTATGAAGTTGGTATATTATTTTATTTTCTTGTTTTAAACTTTTCTATTATAACTCATAGTGCATTTTAATTGACATTTTCTTGTCGTTTTAACATAGGTCTTTAGTATGCTAAATGAGCGCATTCTAAGTTGGATACAATCCAACTTCCTTGCTTAAATTGCTAGTGATAGTCATCAGATAACTGGCTTATTAGTATTAATAAAACTACTAATAGTGGAAAACTACTAACAATAGACCTGAATGTATGAATTCAGTGGCGTTCAGTGTATGCTATCTATACCTATACTAATTTTATAATGAGGAAAGATTTTTATTTTTGGATTTTTGTATTGGTATAACTAAAAAACTACTGGATCAATTTTAAAAATTCTTGCACCATTAAAAAGCTATGTTATAACTAAGTAACATAGGCTGATATTTACTGTATTTTTTTAATTTGACGCGAGCGAAGTCGCGAGCAAAAGCTAGTAAATAATATCGAGATCTCATTTTGAACTAGTAACATCTTAATAACTTAAGCTAGTAAATATTACTCACAAAAAACATGTTTTTGTGTCTTCATAATAGGTATTTTATCATTGTTACTTAGTGTTCACTGACAGGGATCGTAACATAATAAATAACATAATTAGCTAATATATTACATAAACAATTGTATTGTGACATCGCGACGCGATTAAGATGGATAGTCCATTGTTCTTTGGCTATCTTTGATATTTATGGTCAATGTTGCTCAAACCACTTTCATCTATAATTTGTTATAAGCTACGAGTACGAAGAATGATCGATTGTTTAACTATTTTTTGCCTATAGTAGCATGTCTTTAAAAAAGAAAACAATATGCTAAGGAGATTTGATTTTTTAAAAAAGTTTTCGTGAATAATCTGCGAGTTAACTTCAACAGACGTACTTAAAATGGATTGATTCTTCACATTTTTTAAGTGTGTATTAGTTTTATACTAAATTATTTAGTGACCAAAACGTTTTTGAGTATGGCAGTTTTACTCCAAATCTTCCCACTTACCTATGAAATAATGTTTAATTTTTTATATTTTGTTTTTCTAAAGGTTCCAAATATAAGTTTTGTAAGTGCAAAATGAGTGCAAGTGAACTGTGAGTGTTAGTGTAAAGTGATGATGCGAAGTGTTCCCCAGTAAGTCGTGTGCGGCCCAAACATTCCGGACTACGCGGCAACGGAGGGCCAGATGGGTATGATCTTTTTATAATCTCTTGTATGTTATGATAAGCGCTTGTGGGAACTACTTTTTAACCGACATTATCTTTTGTATACATTCTAGAATGAAACATTAATAGATGTATTTTTAGAAAAAAAATGCTAAATTAGGTGACTTAACTGTGAACTTTTTAGTCAAAAAAGTTTTTAAAATAAGTAGATATTGATCTGATAAAAGATATACTAATACGTGTAACATATTTATTAGTATTAAACTAAACCGAATTTATCTCAGATTTCTAAAGATACTATTTGCTCCACAATAAATGTCCTCTAAAATTCCAGTGTGTCGTGAAAAATTATTACTGTATTGTACTCTGACAGATTTATACCAATTTTACTTGAAAATATGTTTTAAATAATATCTCAAAACGTTTTTATTTAAATAAATCTTTAATGTTTTTTTAGGTCACAATTAATTTTCGTGGTTATTGTTAAACCAGTAGCTTTTAGACTTAACGTAAATAATACTTTGTTTCTTCGATGTTAAAGTTCAAAATAGAATGTCTGTTGTACAAACAATTTGTATTATCATTCATTTTGATCTGGCGTAGGGACGAAAACGGAATACATTTTTTTTTGTCTTCACTTTCTTTATGAATGTGTTTTTGTAACATGTCCTTTTACGAAACAATGCAATTACAATGAATTGAAATCCCGGACAAGTCCTCGGTTTTATTTAATTCATTACTCGTCATTGTTAACATCTCCTTTGTCTACGGTTTTGTGATAAAAAACAATAAAACTTAATCTTATTGTATGGTATGGTACACATATTAAAGACTTCTTAATTCCATAAGGAAAATATTGAAACAATTACTATAATGTCTTCCGTAGAAATGATGTAATACTGTATAATTTTCGAAATGAACATTGGATTTTTCAATGCATTTCTCATAAATCTAACAAAAAGTATGTTAATTAGAAATTGATTAAACAGGAATTGAATAAAAAACTAAGTTCTCTTGTAAACCCTATTAGAGGATATACACCAAATATAATATCTTTTGATAATGAATTTGGCCTAAGGCCTCGAAGAATACTTTTATTATTAGCTGTAGTTCGCGTAGAATTAAAAAAAAAACAAAACCAAGTAGTCTGCAAAATTTCATCTAAATCTGTTCAGCAGTTTAGGCTATAAACTTTTAATAAATATCCATCTATCCATCCAATTTTTGCGTTTATAATATTAGTAACAATACACTAAACACTGTCACGACGAGGAAAATCGCTAGTATATCAGTAATTAAGCGGCCAATGTAAAGCCACCTTATTTCCGGTGTATTCGAAATTCAAAAACCGGAAGGAGGGTCCTACCTGTAACTTCCGGTGCATTATTGCATTTGTTCTTCCTCTATTCAATAAGTGTTCAATGGGTTTTGGGCTTTTATTTTTTTTGTTAAATAAAACTACTATGTTACCATATACGTAAAGTTACCTAACATTGTTACTATAATCGAGTAAAATTAAAATATTTTATAATTCTATTATGTGCTAATTAATTTATTTGTACATTGTAGTTACATAGATTGTATTAAAACTTTGACGTGAATGAAAAAATTTTGAAATTTTTGTTACAACTGCATACTATTACACGGCAATAAGGTCATAAAATTTAGAGACTACGCTTATGGTAGATGTTGCTATAGTACAAAAGGTAAGGCCCTCCTAACAGCGTTTATAGTTAATATAAGTTATACGCGCATTTCCGTTTTCTGTATATAAAAAAAAAACAATATTTTTATTCAAATCAACTCCTGTTATAAAACAACAAAGTAACTTCGAAATATGACTTCTTATAAAATAGGAGCAGTACTTATTATTATTATTTTAACACGTCCTTGCGATACATTCGAACGATTTTCCACTTGTATTTATGTCGCCTGCAGTGTGACCATACAATTTTGTGTACACTCATTAGCACGTTATCTCTACAAGTAGGTCGTTATGACATTCTAACATTGTGTACACTCGTAACAATATATGCATACTGTTTACGTAACAATTCTTATTTGGCCTTTGTAAACAATGTAGATAAGAGTGTTAATATTTTTGAGTTTCTTTCACATAAACATTTTTACATTCATTCATTGTAACGTGTTGCAGGAATATTATTTTATTTCGTCAATATATTTGTACGATATACATTTTAAACAATCAATTCAATTATAATTACAAAAATGTTACCAATAATTCCCATGTCTTTAATAAAAGTATTTTTACCAAATAAAGGCAACCGTAGAACCTAATCGGCGTTTATTGCTAGGTAATAAATATTACATGAATTGCTAGATGAAGTTAGCGAATAAAGCTAGTGCAAGGTTAGCAGGTGCTTCGGACCGCGTACAACGACATCGCCGCACGACTCCATTGTTACACGACACGGCAATATTAATCCAAACAATTGACGTATGCAATGCTTGTATTGAAACTTAGCGATCATTGAATGCGCTAAAGTAAATTTTAGAAGACAATCCGTCAATAAATGAATAGGATAAGATATAATTTAATGCTTTATCCAAGCCAAATAATTGAGGAACCAAGCAAATAGCTGGCTTCATAGTCGTTTAAATGTTTTTTTTAATCAATCCCTTAGTGCACGTAACTTCTTACTCTAAACATTAAGAGACGCACTTAATTTACATTATATGGATTTGAGTGCAGCCGTTAATTTTACTCTCAGTGTAATGTACTAAACAATGAAAACGCGCTCTTATAATGTCATCGAACCTTCTTTGTCCACCGTTTATGGCGGCCGTAATTTAATTGCTCACGTCTGGAGCTTACCCGGGAACAGCTATGGTGTAACCTATATCAGTTTATCCCTTTCCAGAACAACTACTGTTACGCAACTAATTTACCGTGAATTTGGACTACCGAAACACTTGCACAAATATGTAGTCGTCCCACTCATTCTCTTTAAAAATAGTTCATCATTATCTACCTGTCCTTTTCACACTCACATAGGGGCACCACACCAAGATTTCGTTTTCCGGATCGATCTATCATCATCTTCATCTTCATTTTTCATTATTTTAATCATGTCTCGTTAAAAATAGATATAATATGGTTTAATAGGTGAATTTTACAAGGGATTTGAAAATTTAATAATCCATTTACAATGCATTTTATATTCAATGATTTATACATATGTCATAGGTCATAGCAAGTTGATATTTCTCAGTCACTATTTAAATAATAATATTACTATAATTTGTCACTAAAATTCTTTATCAAATTATAAAGAAAACCAATGAACTCCGACCTTCTAATAAAGTTTACGACTCTTGACATTTTAAAATCGTTAAAGAAACCTTGATTCATAATTTTCGTCAACAAAATCTTTAATAATCGTCGTAATCGTGTTGCAATTTTAAAAACGTTTTTTTATAAACTGGAAACGGAAAACAATGATTAAGTGGAATTAAATACGTGATAAAAACAGTACGACAAATAAATGAGATACCATTTAATTTGTTGTACACTTACTGACAAAAATGTTGACAAGGGAAAATGTTTTTATTTTTTTTTTTGGTTCAATACAATATTATTATAAATAGTCATGTACTACTTTCAAATTGTTTCTTGTAATTTTAGTGATGAATAAATATTATTTAGTAATTTGCCAATAGAGTATTACCGCAAAAATTAATGCCTTAAAAATATTGTCCAATGTTTTTCGTATAAAATTGCGTCTATGTTCGCAGTTTAATGAAAACACGGAAACTGGAAACGAGCGTTAACTATAACAAGGTTGTGTTCGCTTAAAGAATCGAGAGTTATTATCAAATATTTAGCAGTTTTACATCGCGGTGAGTAATCTGTGACTCAGAGTGTTCAACTGAATCACCGCTTACTGATTCTGGTCTATTCATGCAGACAGCGAGACGGTTAAGATAAGTTTAACCATATAAAAGTTCGTACACGAGGAAATCTGTTCCATATGCCGCACGTTGTATCAGTCTAAGGTTGTCAAAAATACACCAAATACTACCAATGTTTATTGCAAGCTGTACAGAGTTTCAAACATTTATAGTAACAATAGTTTCCACTTCGGGCGTACAATGTAATGTTTACTGATACAGCGATACAAAAATTTGGTGACGTCTTTTAATAATAATGCAGCTAAAACTAAACCTTATTAACAAGATGTTAAGTTATATTATTTTAAAGTTAATTTTAAACCTTTTGGAACAGTCATTGAAGGAAAACCGTGAACATAAAAATCATTGCTCAACAATCTTACTCGGAAGGAATACACTTCGCCAGATTTATCGATAACTCTATCAGCTGTTTTTGACAAAGGATTGCGTAGCGCACGGCCCGTAACTACAATGTACCGTCGACGCGAGTCGTCTATTAGAACTCGAAAGCATAGCGAATATGAATTTTAAAAATGTCAATTGTTTAGATTTACTCTTAAAAATGCGGCAGCTTTATTACCGGCGATCTTGACAAGCAGGTAGCCAGCGACTAGTGTAGCGATGAAACAAAATTTCGGTGACCCGAGACTGTGTACGAATAGCCTTAGTGTCTTAAAACCGTGATAATTTAGAAATTCATTAATTTGGAAAAAAAATTGTGAATTCCTAATCAAGAGTGTTGAATAGCCCATTTATTAACATAGACTATATAAAATTAAAACACCAATTAAAAATCAACGTAACAAAATGTTTTATAAACTCCGATGGTAATAATTTCACTAGATTTTAAAAATATCACGTAAACCACAAACATCTGGGTCGAGTTTTTTTTCAGAAAAAGTCATCTCCACACAACCGCTATCGTATTTCAACGATTTTAACGTGATATCTTAATTTCCTTGTTATAATAAAAGAAAACTAGACCTTCTTGTTTACGACAGTGAATACAAATTTCGTTAACACCTTTCAGAAATGTTAACTTTATATCGTAACAAATTGTGACGTTTTTTAAAAATGTAGATAAAGATTCGACCTGCTTCAAGTTTATTAGGGTAGTTTTATTATTTATTTATAGTTGATCTCTGACGCATGGTTTGTAAATTTTATAATTATTTCAGTATTAGTCATACACTTGTAGAATATTCAAACGTTTTAGACGAGTTTTGTTTTTAGTATCATCACTATTATCCAAATGAAAAATAACACTTTATTACTTTACATCTTGAAAAGTTGATATTATACCTTTTCTCCATTAAAATGCTAGTATAAGAATAAACTTGAACACCGTATGTCTTCAACCATGTATGGAATCCACGGTGCGGGTTCCGAGAACATTGACAGAGGTCCGGGCGACATTGACCTTGCGTCTCCGTCGTCAGATCGAATGCGGTCTGTTTACTATGATTGCGTCAATACGCATTTGCATTTGCGGATTGGTGATGCTGTTTGCCGAATTGGGTAAAGAGGAAAATACTTCATTATTTGTAGAACTCGTTTTGGAGACATTATTGTGTTGTCTTGAAAGGCTTGTGCTTTTTTTTGCAAGTAAACTTCCATTAGGCATTAATATTGATTTATAAATATTTGATCGTATAATCAAAACGTGAAGTGCTTCAAATGCTCTCTTTTGTACGGATATTCCAATCTATTACACTTCTAAATAAACTCATGCAGTCATTTCCTTTCCTAATACAGTATGCAGTAATTAACAAAGTTTAATTTAAAAGTAGATGAGTTAAGTTACTTTGATCTACAATTTGTCAGTATGTATTTAGGTCATAATAATAACTCTTACTTAGAAGATGCATTAAGACTTGTTCCAACCAGTTGGGATTTACATATCAAACTGAACGCCGACTAGATGAAGTTATGGTAAACGTCAAACACCGTAGTAGATTTATTAGTCTTGTTTATGGCTCTCACGGATATTACGTGCTCTAAGCATTTGATGGTCAATGTTCTGTAATGAAGCATAATGGTAAAGACGTTAAATTTCCGGTCATAATGAGGATTAAAAAACTCTTTTAGTCGATCCGTTCTTCGAAATAGAGTAATCCAATTGGGTTTGGAGTAGTGTTTTTATATGATTGTAAAATATATTGCTTTTCTAAATTAAGTTATTTGTTTCTAAATTATAAAATTAGCGTTTGTCCAAGTGGCGAAAAAGGGTCTTGAAATTTTAACGATCCTAATTTTTTAAATTACACCAATATGATAAGGGACAAACGACGCAAACTTGAAAATGACAGCGTTTCTTATCTTTACAACCTTGTAAGCTATCCCTTATCAACTGTCCTAACAATAAGAATGCATTCTTTTATTTAGATACTCACTTAGTCGTTGTGTATCCTCGGTCAGAAGCAATCGTCTCGTTCCCCAATTTCCGTCGCGTCGAAAGCCTCGTGTCAATTGTCTTCATGACTAAATTGATGCAGTCTAATAAATTGTCCGACGAAATGTGACGTTCACCGCCTTATCAATATTACTTCACTTTGCAATTCGCTTTGCCAGTTGTTGCGCGTACGCCTAATCGAGTGTTCGTATTTTGTTCGTCTCCAACTTTTATTTAGTCTTTAATATCTTAAAGTTCGTTTTTATTTTGTTTAACTGATGTATATCGTGTAGTATCTGTATTGTTTAGTGATGTTTTGTTTATCGATTTGATATATCGATACGAAATGTGTGAATAAAAATTGTAAATTACGTGTATGGTGTTTAGAAATAAGTGTGACTAATGTAGAGATGACGTCGATGAGGTTACTTCGTATGTTTTATGATCGACACACTGATGGGAAACTGTAAGTGACACATTCTCATATTTACACGTACTGTCAAGTTTGAAAACAAAATGTTAACGTTTCCTTGCTTTTTTGTTTTGAGTCAGTCTTTTAGTCATAGAGTTTTATTCTGTTCCGGTTTACTCATATCGATGATTATTCAATATATTAGTAAACTTTATCTTGTAATAAATCAAAAACACACAGATAATGTCAAATTGTAGTAGTTTCATGAATGAACCGACTCATTCTAAAATTACCGTGACGATTTTATGAAATTTACTTCCTTGTTTGATGAGCATATTTGATATACGATCCCTTTTTTTGAATTTCATATGTACAGAGTACAAATACTTTTGAATTATTTGTTTAATTCAATACTGCGTAGTTATATATCGTCATTTCCTACTCTCATACAATTTACTCGAATACTATAAAAATATTTCAGTAGTTTATATGATGATTATTCAAAGAAATATTAATTAAGTTATAAATATGTTTATTTGCCTAATTAATGTATTGATCTAATCTTTATTAAATAGATAAAAAGCAAACAATGTAACACCCCTTCATGGAATTAAAACCACGGAATGTACTAAAGTTATCATGAAAAAATATGCTACCATATGCGACCTAAAACATGAGCTCTATCTTTTTAGGTTATAAATTTCCATATTAACTGTTTATGGTTCGGGCAGCGGGCATTTCGATATCAAAATCGCGGACGACCGCTATCTCACAAACGGCTGTACAAAGTTTGACAGGATTTAGATGAGAAAGTAGCTGGAGGAATTTTGGACAAACTTTTCTTTTATTGCAACTTTTACTGTTCGATTTTCTTTTAAAATCTTATATTGTAAAGTGTTATTCATATTGTTTAGTAATATTATATCTTAAGGTATCTTTTATCGTAGTATCAGGTCTAATGGAACATCACTAACTTGTCGCGATGCCCACAATGCACTATTGTTTCCAACACCATTGTTTACGGTAGCAACTACTGTCTGTTAATAATAGAAAAAGAAATTTAAACTCTATTCATATAATATTAAAGTCTAAAGTATACTTATCGTTTAAAATGCAGCTGCACTTTATGTTAAACGATGTCGACATTTGGGTGTATTAATTTTTTTTTCCTGTTACAAAGTTTCTTATTTTGTATCTATTTGTGTTGGGAATACAAAGAGCCCGTATAAGAGGTTGTTTAAAATATGTTGCAATAACTCTTACGTTTTATGTAAAACTAGCTTTTGCTCGCGACTCCGCCCGCTCGGAATTTAAAAAACTCAGAAGGTCGCCTATGTGTTCTTCGATACTTTGATGCACATGTATGCCAACCTTCTAATAAACAAAGTAAATTGTGTCCTAAACTTGCATCAATAAGTAAACCTATTTAATCTGGAAATATCAAAGACAATTGGATGAAGATGTTAATTGTATATTTTAGTTTTGGATGAATAAAGATGAATTATATAAATAAATAAATATACTGTTAAAATTCCATTAAGAAACTGCACTCGGAGATGTTAATAGTTACTTAAACGGTAGCTTAGTGTGTACACATAAAAAATTACGCAAAGCGTTGAAAGATTATGAAATCTAACAGCTATTCTTCAAACTGTAAAATGTTTAGAATCAACACTATAATACTTTCTTACGAGAACCGGAAACCAACACCATTTGAACCAATTTGATGGTAATAAATGGAGCCGTGAACGACGCTCATTGTGCGTCGAAGATTGAACTATAAGAACTAATGGCGGCTTTTTACTATGCTAATAGAATTGATGATGACATCCTGGTATAAGCTCTCGATGAACTTACATGGAGTGGTAGTAAGGAGATTTAAATATATTTGTATCTATACCATAACCTCTTTTATAGGCGTCGTCAGGGGCTTGGGAATGTAAAGTACTTCAAATAAGAATAATGGTAGCTGCTTCCTCAGACCAATTCTAGTTCATCGGCTATCGACCCCTATAACCATCATTATGTTTCAAGTTTTTATGTTCTACGTAGTTCAGTAGTGTCATAGAGGTTACTTTACCATTTAGAAGTAGGAATGGAAATTTTGTATGTCAATTCCTATTGAAATTTACATGGAATACTAGAACCGAAGCGAAAACGAAATTAAAACCAAATTAATGAACATAAATATAATTTATGAGGCAAAACTACTGGCGCCGTAATGATATGTGACTGACTGAGCGAAAAATATCGTACATTCCAGTGGTACAACTTTATATATCAAGCTAATGCAATTAAACCCTTATTACAAAAGTACATGTCTTACTTTAGTGTAATTGATGATGGCAGTTAAGTCTTTCTCTAACGGTTAAATCTGTTACAAAATTATATCTCAGCTTCCGATTGCGATATGCTATTTCAAACCGATGATCCAATGTTGGACGATACCAACAAGATCTCTAATTTAACTATGTCTGCAATAAAACTAACAAACTGCTTATCTACACTCTGTACTATTATAATAAAGCGTAAACACACACTTCTTTGTTGCCTAAGATGTCAGCAA
>DVQH01001564.1:0-12320 GCA_018231625.1 Papilio phestus | reverse complement strand
AGATTGACTAGATAGGGTCATTCACAAATAACGGACAGTCACATGAAATGTGACACTTCTAATTAGCATTTGAATGGCTAACTTTGATGATTAAACACGGGTTTTCAAATTGAAATTAAAAATATATCAAGTTGTTCTAGTTTATTTTAACCCTTAAGCTACGGGAGGAGTGGACAAATTAAAATGCTCATGACTTAATTGATTTTAGATAAAATTTGATAAAACACAAACTAATTAAGCAAAACACTAGAAGATTTTTTGTAAAAGTTGAATTTGAAAAATCCGTAGAGAATTGAAGAACTTTTGGTGGTATTGAAACGAGGCTACTTTCTAAAAGACTGCGGAGTGTATTGTTTTTTATAGTGTTAATAAAAGTTCTCTTGTCTTTTCAAAAGTCATCCAATTCTTCACAGATTGTCAAAATTCAAAATTTAAAAAATTCTACAAATGTTCTAGATTAATTAATGTATGTTTTGTCTAAAAACAATTAAATTATGAGCATTTTAATTTGTTTATTCCTCTTGTTTAGACCTCCTGTAGCCAAAGGGTTAAAACTTGTCTTTTGTGGATTACAAAGCCTGTGGCAGTGTGTCAAATTTTACAAGCGTTCTAATCCTTACAAATCGCTTCTCAACACAATGTATTTGAATGAGATTTGCATTTTTATTATTATTGTTATTATTATAAAGTAAGGCAAATAATTTTTAAATGGAAAAAAACTACCCGTGCCTCACCCAATTGGATAGATCTGTCTCACACACGCAAACACGCCGGCAAACACTTTTCATGCTTTTCACTATTCGATCTGATTGATTGAGCTTTGCACTTCTCCCACCTCGAAAAGCGCCTTAATGACAGCAGCCACAACACACACAGACACAGAGAGACACACTCACACAGACCGACTGTCAATCACAAGACACACCGGTGCCACTTGTCATCGTCAACTCGCCATCATCACCATCAGATGCATGCATGCTTGCTCGGGCGCTAAAATTAGATGAGTTTGAGAACTATTGATGATGGGTAAAACGGTGTGCTCACCGGCCTCAAATGAAGTGAGTGAGAAAGTTAAAGAAAAATGAAAATATAAATCAAAACTGCTACTTGGGATGTGTGTCTCCATGTGTGCCAGTGTGTTTTGGGACCCACGCCCGACTTGTGAAGCGATAATCCCCTCCTTTCTCTCTCTCTCTCTTCCATTCTTTTTCTTCCTTTCTCCCATTCTTTCTACTTCTTTGGGTGGGCGAGGCTGAGAAAGTGGCTGTCTAGCTACACTACTATGAACCAATTGGAGTGACTTGAAGTGCGTGTGTGTATGTGAGAAATGTTCTTGGCAGCAGCAGCAGCAACAACAACTGTACAGGAGCAGCACTCCTGTTTCTGGCGGTGTTTATTTACATAACATAACTATTGACACGTTAGGACTGGCCCTTCCGGGATGATTCAAAGCGGTGCGCTACAGTTCGTTCACTGTAAGAAACCGAAAGTTCGATGTAAATTCGAACATCGAACTTTAATCCGTTCCTCTCTTTGCCATTTCCCACCGCTAATGTTGTGATGCTATATTAGGCATTCTCAGAAGTGATACTTCAATTAGAACTGTACTGGTAATTGGAAAATGGCTTTGGTTTCTGTAGATTACAATATTGGCTTATGACCCGGATTTCTCTCTCACGCTCAATTTAGCTTCGGATTGCGTGGTTATCGCGATTCTATGTATTACGGTAATTAATCATTTGACCCAGTAAAAAAATGATGCAAAAAGTACTCGTTTGAATTTTGTGTTGTCTATTGACATTGTGGCAACATGAAATGTTTCTGTGGGTACAACTCCCTAAATCATCAGTTCACAATGTGCACACCTTGGCTTGTCGAGGCATTCTTGGCACCGAATCTCAACCGAGCGTGGCGTAGGTCTTCGCACTTTTGTGCACCGAGTTGGTTGCGTAGAGCTGAGTCTGCCAGTTTGCCTCTCAGTGTCTATTCTAATTGGCTTTGATGTATTGAGTTTCCGTACTCTCTCTCCCTCCCTCTCTTTATCTCTCTCTCTCTCGCTCTCTTTCTCCTGTTTTGAGCCGGTAATTCGGTTAGCAACCGGGACCCGGGCACGATTACGATACACCAATGCACGGTGACTACGGTCGCCACTCGACACTCTAATCTAGTTGCTGGCTTCGATCTCTTCTATCCATGCTTGCGAGGTAATTTGATCTCAATGCCACTGGCTGTCCGCAACGAGCCAAAACAAACAACCAGCCTGACGAGAAGAGAAAGAGAGAGAGACAAAACATTGCCTTGTGACACTGCCGGGTATGTGAATCACAAGTACATAGATAATGCGATCAATCTACCTAGAAGATTGCACCAAATTGAATCACTTCTCTCTTCCTCCCTTCTTACTGGACCAAGGCGATGCAAAGTATGTTTACGTCGCGAAAAAAATGGGAGGAGAAGGAAGGAAGAAGGTGAATCAAAGATGCGGTTCGAGTATCAAGTTTACCCCTAGAGGGCAACTATAGTTCTCTTAAGTGTGTTTAGTTCGTTTTAAGCTCTTTTATTAACGTCGAGTTGTATTATTCTATTGAAGAGAAATAGAGTAGATAGTTTGGTGAGTTTCCCGTATACGTTCCGACGTAACCACCGCCACTGGGTGCCAATTAGACTATTCTCCTGAGCTACGGGCTTGAGCTTTGATCGCGTCAACCTCAGTCTAGCTTTACTGTGACTACCGCTCTCTCTCTCTCCTTCCCTCTCTCCTTCCCTCTCTCCTTCCCTCTCTTCCTCCTTCCCTTTCTCTCTCTCTCTCTCTCCCACTTGAAGTGTAAGTGAGTGCCAACAGTCGTAAATCGTAGCGGTAATTGGCTCGTGCGCGAAACACTCCATGCAAACGACTTGTGCCATCCGTAGACTTTACTCTTTTCATCTCATTTTTCCCCATTGCATACTTAAAATTTATTCAAATATAGACATAATTATCTGTCTCGACGTTGGGGATGATAAGAAATTGCCATAGATACAAAATAGATTAAGAAAACTAACAAGGTGTTGAGCAATTAAGATTTATGTATATATTAAATTAAATTGAATCAGTACCAGTATCTACATGATTAATAATAATATGAAACGTTTATTATTTGTTATCTCTAGATAAAATGAAAGAAAACACTCAACTGATAAATAAAGTCCTGTTGTTATGTGCTTTGGTGCATTCGGGTGCATTCACGGTAGTTGTGATTACTGTGAAATGTTTCTTCTTCCCTTTCTTCTCTCTCTTTCTTCCTTTCTTTACCGCGTTTTCTGTTCCTCTTCTTTTATTGACTGAAGCTATTCAACCATAAACCACTACACACTTTACACACAGTAATTTTTTACCCATTTCACGCGAGTACAACAATTTGTTAAGTAGATTCGCGCAAGTGGATTTACGCAATTTGTAAAGAAGAAAAATAAGAAAAGGAGAGAGAGAGAAAGTAAAAGATTCCATTTCACTTGTATACCACTTCTGTCTGCGTCAGATTCGAGCTTAAAGAGATTGGGCGTCTAAAACCATGTGACTTTTAAAAGTATAATCTTTTTGTTCTATATTATTTTACAAATCGCCTTTACAAAATTCCATACCAAAGCAAAGCAACACTTGAAGTGTTAAAAGTCAAATTTCTTGGGAAAAGTATTGGCAATATTGTTGCAACAACTTATCAATATATATATTGTCATTGGCCAGCTAAACTTTCTTCATGTTAAAGTTTTTTCTTTGGATTTGATTTTTCATTTGAATTATACCACATTTGCAACTCACAGAACTATATATTTTATTATTATTAGGATGTAGACGATCTAAGTGTTTTTCACTGGATACAAACTTCTTAGAAAAAAGATGCTAACCGAATGACCTTTTTTCATGAGAGTGGGAAAGAGAAGAGAAGAGAGAGAGAGAGAGAGAGAGAGAGAGAGAAGAGAGAGAGAATGCCACCTGAAGAGGAAAGACGACGTGACCATTTACTTTGTCACGTCGCAGTGACCGCGACCTTTGTTTGTGTCATCTTAGATGACTCATCTTTCAAATCTCCCTCCCTCCCTCCCTCTCTCTCTCTCTCTCTCTCTCTCTCTCTCTCTCTTCCTACCTCAAGACTAGACGATAATTGTACACCTCTCGAGGGCAATTATCCCACCTCGATGCTTAGGTAGCCGCATCGCACTGCTATTAGGGTCGCATTCACATTGTTCTCTCTCTCTTTCTCCCTCCCTCAATCTTTTTGTTACCCCAGCTAACCCCGCACAGATGAAGAAGAAGAAGCATGTCAACCATGGTGGACAAAGAGAACCAGTTTTGTTCTTTCTTTCTACTGTAATAAGTGTTTTTTCTAATTTACTCCTCTTCAATACTATTCTCTCTCTCCACTATTCTTAGAGCACTTTACCTGACATATGCGCTTGGTTTTAATTAATAGGGAAGTCTGAGATGTGCGATGCTTATCGAGCGGTGCTTGGTGGGAAAAGAGAAACAAAACAAGAGAGAGAGAGTTTGGAGAGGAAAAAAATCCAAACCCGGTAACCTCATTCGATAAGATAAATTCCTTCTTTCGCCGTGACTCTTATCCTTTTTTGATTATGATTCTTTGCGTCTCTCTCTTTTTCTCTTTCTCTCTCTTTTACCATATTCAATATGTAACATGGCACCAGCTGTGCTGTTTTGTGGTAATTTTTTTCCACCTTAAAATTAAATCAAACCCTTGGACTGTCTGTCATTCACACCACTCGATCAGTATTGCTTTTGCAATGTTCAGCATATTTATATATATATACCTAATATATTATTACATTATATATAAAATTTCATAACGGTTATTTTCAAATTCATATTGTTACATTTGAACCAATTGTTTTGTTTGCAAAATTTTTTTTTCATGTGGCACACATATGGAGTGGTTTCATCAACATGATGGCCTTCTCAAGGTGGTTGTGCACTACTGCTTTTGGGGGATATTGGCAAATTTGATTTGGAACTCTCAGAGTGGTGAGAGAGAGAGAGAGAGAGAGAGAGAGACAGAGTAATATTAAAAAAGAAATTCAAAATTGGTATTTCAGTATACATTTTCCCCTGCAATTAGGGTTTGTTTAAATATTTTTGCCTATATGCATCAACACTTTTGTTTGCAACAATTTTTGCTTATGGCATGTCAATTTCCGGTGGTTTTTCTTCACCACCACCACTACAGTCACCACCAGTCAATTGGTGAAATACCCAGAATTTTCCATAGTTTTGTTATGTAATAATTTGTGAGAAAGAAGAACGAGATTCTCTCTCTCTCCCCAGTAACTCAACAGGGTTCAAGGACAATGCCCAGGCGCCATGATGGTGAGCATTAAAGCGGAACGGATTCTCCCAGAATGGTTTTTATCAAAATATGTTTTTTCTTATATATTACCTTAAATTGAATTTGGTAAATTGTTATTTTTGTGGGTTTATGTGAGAATCTCAAATCTGACTACTCATGACTACTAAACGAGTGGCGTTTTGTTCTCTTTCTTACATCCAAGAATCTTCTTGATTCTTCTTTAAGATTTGAAAAATTTTCCAGTGTAAGTTGAATGCGTCACATCTTGAATGCAGCCATCTGCTTAATCGCTGCTACATGATCTCTGTAAATAGAATCACACACTCTCAATCTGGGCATCATTATTTCTCCTTAAAATGGAATTGTGGCACTTATTCTCTCTCTCCATCCTTTCCTCTCTCATCCAGGATTTATAATTAGAAAACAATATACCCGGGATGACAATAGAAAGATAGATTAAAGAAAGATGCTATTACATAATAATAATAATAATAAAATTCAGAGAAAGAGAAGCGGCATATAAGAGGTTTTTGTCACCGTGTCTGTTTGAGAGAGTGATAAGAGAAGGAATGCGATGACAGATCGGGAGGCTTGTGATTGGAATTACTATTCTGGTTAAGACGATTCCGGAGGTTTATACTGGGAATAAGATTATTCTTAGAATAGGAACTATGACACGGATTTTCTGGTCAGATTGTGGTTATTAACTGAATATATGCCAGGTTCGATAATAAGTAGCTTTTAGGAAGAGAGTGGAGGGTGCTTGACAGGGACAGATGAGAAGTGATAGCTTGGTCAAACTTGAAAGGGAAGTGCGGGTGTGAGTGTGTGTACAGTGTATCTAATCTTTGAGGGGTGAGTTGCAAGGAATGTCTCTGCCTCTCAGTGTGTGATGAGAGAGTGAGAGCTGAGATAGGACTTGGGTGAGTCATGCACATGAGCAGTTCCAGAATGGCGCCCGGGCGCGCCTCGTCTGCCTGTCGCTCAGCAGTGACGGCCAGTGCTCGTCTGGCGTCACATCTCATCGGACCATCTGCCAGATGGTCTCTGTCCTCTCCTCATCCTAGCTCCCTGTTGGCTTTGAATCACCTAGTGAGATCAATGTGCCATTTCTAGAGATTTTCCCTCTAAAAATGCTGCAATTTTTGTAATGAAAGATTAGCAAATTGATAATCAACTCTTCATTAAGTTTATCGATGATCGATTATGTCTGGTCCGGAGAGGTGTGCCACCACAAGTTTCCATCAATTTCCCTAAACTTCATCACCATGAACAACATTGTTCAGCTCTTGAGAAACTGACGTATTTCGTTCGCTTCTCTCGGTGTCTCGGAGTCTTTGGTTGTGTGTGTTGTTTGAAGTGTGTCATGTGACACGATTGGTAGTGGCTTGGTGGGCAAACATAGCCCCGTCGGCCCCTCTCCCTTGCTCCTTCACTCACAGACACTCAAGTGATGTCTCACTTTACGAGATGAGCATATCTAGCAAGCTCCAGGCAGGCTCAGTCAGTGCATACTTCGTCACCACTAGTCCATCATCTTCACACAACACCCTGCACTATCCACGTTTTCTCTTTCTGACTTTTCATCTCGACCACGCGAGTTAATCCGATAACACTGAGGTGTTAGCTACATTAGCCAAGGCACCGCGTGATTGTGTGATTGTGCTTGTTTGATCTACTCGCTTCGGCTTGGCACACCATGACAGCCGAGCCGGATTCCAACTGCTACCTCGACCTCACCCTTCTGGGTTCACATGCCAACCCAACATCGGTCACATTCCGCCCACTCACCAGTGCCACACCGGCCAAGGGCCCTAGTTGCAAATTCTGCTTCTTCTGGTACACATATGACAATTTGAATCACTAATATTAGCACACGCAAAACTTTAGTAATTTTAATCTTTAAAAATTTCACTATTATTTCTGATAAAATAACGTGATTGTAATGAACAATATTTTACTTATACATAGTGTGTGGAGTATGTGTATTGGCATTGTTTGCTTACAGAGATGACTTACATGAATTTTAAGAATTTTTCCCACGAATTTGTATACATTTCTCAAAGTCGAATTTAGATTTGACGAAATATATGATTTACAATATTTCAACACTGCTCTAATGTTTATAATGAATTTAACAGAAAGACCAAATCACTGGGAGACCTGTGGAATGCTATTGTCTTCTATTTAAAATAACAAGAATAAGAATTGTTCCTGAAATACTTAGTGACATAACGATTAATATTTAAAAAACACTAACTTTACTAAGTAGAAATGGAAAAATAATGTATGATGGTTAAATTACAGGAATCCACCATGGTGGAACCGTCGGACACGGTTGGAGCGGACTCTATTTGCCATCAGCACAGTCTCGCTACTCATGTGTCTCGCCATGTTCATCACACTGGCTCTGGTCAGCTATCGCAACCGTGGTTTGTCTTTTTTCCCAACTAACTTATCTTTTCTAACCGTGGTTGTATGTGTTTGTTGCAGAGAGCTACATCCCATCGGAGCGTGCATTCTTGCCCGCCTCGTCGCCACGAGCGCAGCATCTAGTCAACTCAGATGCCAAAAGTCCAAAGCAAAACGATCCGCGCCTCAAGTCGGGCAAGTCTCTGTGGAACGAGATTCAAGGTGCCAAGGAGAGCGAGCCGAAGAAGCCGGTTTCGGATGAGCCATCCTCGGACGTGTGCCTCACCCAGGGTTGTGTTCGTGCCGCTTCCGAGTTGATTCGCAACATGAACGAGCAGGTGTCACCGTGCGACGACTTCTACCAGTTTGCATGTGGTGGCTGGATTAAGAACCAAGTGATTCCCGATGATCGCACTGTTGTCTCGGTTTTCTCACTTCTGCAAGATGAACTCAATCATAAACTCCGAGGTTAGTTTCTGAAATAACTTATCCTGTACCAATATATACTACACAAAATTTAGTAAAAAAAAGTTAAATTGGACTGTATTCATCTGTCCTCCTAGAACTTGAAGGATAGTTACTCTCAATAATATTTCAATTCAATTAAACCAGTTTAAATTAACTTTAATTAAAATTTTCCACATTAACCTTATAGGGGGACAGAATGACCTTATACAAGCCATTGAATGGAAAGTTTTCTTTTGAATATATTTTTAAAATGCTACTTAGTTGTACTATGCGTCGGTAAATGGCGGTAGGTATTTAAAATTTTTAATGATGAGTTTCGATTTATATAATTTTTGCATATAACTTGTTGATTGATTCTAATGATTGTTGTATGATTGTTGGATAGTGCTGGTGGAGAGCGATGGAACCCCGGAGGAACCCCAATTCTTCGAGTCGATGCGCAACCTGTATCAATCGTGTCTCAACTTGACGGCCATCGAGAAATCCGGCGACACTCCTCTACATGCTGCATTGAAACGCTTCGGTGGGTGGCCCATTGTGGTGGGACCCAACTGGGACGGCTCTCACTTTGACTGGATCGACATCTTGATCAAGTTTCGCGAGCTCGGTTTCAATCACGATATTCTGATCGACCTCTCTGTGACACCTGATTTTCGCAACAATACTCGCCACATCATCGACCTCGACCAAACCTCACTCGGCATGCCCGACCGAAACTATCTTCTTCGAGGGCTCAATGACACTGCTGTGGCTGCTTACTACAAGCTCATGGTAGACTCGGCAGTGTTTCTCGGCGCCAACCGTACTCAGGCTGAGCTTGAGATGAAGCAAGCCCTGGATTTTGAGACCACCCTGGCCAGTTTTTGTCTGCCACGAGAAGAAAGACGCAATATTAGCTCACTTTACAACAAAATGAACATTGAGCAAATCGAAAAGCTAGCTCCCAACATCAAGTGGGAGAAATACTTCCGCTCGTTGCTCGGTACCAACATTAGTCAAACTGATGAGATTATCGTCAATGTTCCCAAGTTTCTCACCAAACTCGACGATTTGCTTCTCAAAACGGACAAACGGTAAAATAATAGAAAGTTGCTTTGCTTAGCTAACACTAACACTGTACCATTCACCAGGTTGTTGGCCAACTATATGTTGTGGCGCGTGGTGTTGCAATCGTTTTCGATGTTGGGCAAGAGATGGCGTGAGCTGGCACAAGAATTCAACACAGTGGTCACGGGTCAGGCGCGTGAAGAGCCTCGGTGGGAGCAATGCATCTCCTCGGTGACTGGCTCGCTAGGGATCGCACTCTCCTCGCTTTACGTGCGGCACCACTTTGCTGGACACTCCAAGGAGAAAGCCATGGAGATGGTGGACTACATCCACCGCGAGTTCCTCAAGATTCTCGACAATGTCGAGTGGATGGACGAGATGACCAGACACCGTGCTATTGGCAAGGCCAAAGCTATCAAACCTTACATTGGCTATCCCGAAGAGCTACTCGAAAACACCCAGATTGAAAAGTTCTACAAAGGGGTGAGTAAGCTTGTCTACTCTACAACCAGATCACATACCTTTACAAACATTGTTTAGATAGTGGGTATTTAATCCAAATGGTGATGAATTTAGCCAATTACTGACAAGCAAAAAGTTTGCTAAACAAAAAAAGTATGTCAAGCTGTTTTCGAATTGTCTCGAAGCTAATAATAGCTAGGTAGAAATGTAGTCTGTCTTTCTCACTCACTCTCGGTGTAATGTGTAGTGAGTTGAGGAAAAGTTTGTCTTGAGTTGCGAAGTGGTCGATCTATTGTCATGATGATGATGACGATAGTGATGGGGATGATGATGGGCATTGGTTGTGAGTTAATGGGCTAAATTGGTAGGTGTCGTGGCGCGATGATGGCGCCTTGGGTGCAGGGGCGCCAGTGACGCGTGGCCAGCCAGACCATAGCACACTTCACTCTACACTCTACGCCACCGCTCTAACCCTTTCCCTTTACTTCTCTCTTCCCCCCCCTCGCCGCGCTAGCTTTCTTTTGTCAAGGACGACTACTTTAACAACGTACAAACACTGCGCAAGTGGTCCACGGATTATGCCTTTGGGCTACTTCGTAAGGCGAACAAGAAGGGAGAGTAAGTGCAAATCAAGATGGCTTAACACTGGCAATTTACACTTCTTTATCTCTTGACTACAGCTGGCGCAAACACGGAAAGTCTGCAGGTTGGTTGATCAATACTTGATCATTGGTGGTAATGACGATCAGATCTAATTGATTGCTTCACACCTAGTGGTGAACGCCTTCTACAATATCATCGAGAATAGCATCGAGTTTCCGGCTGGCATTTTGCAAGGAGCTTTCTTCTCCAGTGATCGTCCTAAGTAAGCCTACACCATGCAACCTTTGCTTGATGTATCAAACTCCCTAGAGCTGGTATTAATAGCTTCTCAGTTGACTTGCTTAGCGTAGCTTTTGTTTTCCTACCTTCTCAGTGTCGATTGGCCAATAAATCTCAACTTAACTTCCTTTGGTTTGCTCTGCAGCTATCTCAACTTTGGCGCTATTGGTTTCGTCATCGGCCACGAGATTACACATGGATTCGATGACAAAGGTAGGAGGAGAGTGGGTGTGGGTTAGTGGTTAATGCTTTGCCACGACGTCTTCACCGTTTTCACATGTTCGTCATCGATTTACTAATTACGTGCATGGCGGGCTGGTCACCGTGTTTCTCTCGTCACCAGGTCGTCAATTCGACAAGGATGGCAACAACATCAACTGGTGGGAGGCGGAGACCGACCATCGGTTCAAGGAACGCGCCCAGTGCATCATCGAACAGTACGGCAACTACACCGTGCCCGAGAATGGCCTCAAGGTTAGTCTCACTCAAGTCTCCGCTAGACGACACATTGTGATATTCGCGAGATCAGGTGGCAATGTTTTTGCGCCATGCCGCTAACTATAGCTTGTAGGAAATGGTGGCATGTCCTCCAGCAATCTTAGCCGTCTGGTGTTACTCACGTGAGAGTGAAAGGAAGAGCGTAAGAGTCCAACTTTGACATGTTGTCGGTGAGGTCACGCGACTAGTTACTAGAAAAGGTATGGCGGCGTTGAGCAAGCTGTGAGTGGTGCGGTGGTAGTGTTGTCCATGTGTCCATCATCATCATGATTGCCTCATCATGAAGCATCAGGTGAAACCTAACCTTCTCGTCTTCATCTTGTCCTCCTTGTTTACCTTTCACAGGTGAACGGCGTCAACACACAGGGCGAGAACATAGCAGACAACGGTGGCATCAAGGAAGCCTTCCGAGTGAGTACCCAAACTCCATTAGCACTCTCTCTCTCTCCTCTTTCCTCTTTGTTTTCACGGTTTTCACACCTGAACAAGGCTAACTTTATTTTCCATTTTGTCTATTTTTCTACCTCGCATGCCACTTTACCCTTCTAGGCCTACCAAAAATATGTGGAGGACCACGGCCCCGAGCCTTCGCTACCGGGACTCAATTATACTCCGCAGCAGTTGTTCTGGATCAGTGCTGCCAATATTTGGTGTGGCAAGTACCGACCGGAAGTGCTTAAACTGCGTGTTCAGGTAGGCTCACACAGTCCAGCACAGTTCCGTGTAGTTGGCACGGTGTCCAACTTGGAAGAATTTGCCGAGACCTTCCAGTGTCCAGCTGGATCGCCAATGAAACCCATGAAACGATGCTCTGTCTGGTAGACAAAGCATGGTCAGCCTCTCTATATGGCACAGATTCTTTAAACCGTATGTAGCATGCGATCCATCATTATGCAATGGTCCAACAAGCTTCACCTCTCACGCCAAATCACTGTAAATACCCTAAACTTATAAACATAAGTGATTCATCTCACTCAAGGGTTTTCACACTTCATCAAAGCCATATTTTCCTTATCGATTCTTTCGTTATTTATATTTATAAGCACCGATATCATTAAATCATTGGATTACATATATTATATATATAATATATAAATATAAATATTCTATACCTAACAACATTGTGTATTGATATTTTGCAATTCCTATAATATCTATTTTTGTTGGTTTTGCTTTTTCAAGCACCCAATATCTTTGTACTTTTTCTTATTT
>DVQH01001563.1:0-12320 GCA_018231625.1 Papilio phestus | reverse complement strand
CATCTATGCACTATAATTGGCTAATCCGCACGATTTAGTGGCGAGACCTAATATATTTAGTGGTGATTCTTGTATAGCGTTTGTGAAAAAGTTAAAATTTTTAACCCTTACTTTCCCTCAATGAGGTTATGGTGAGATTTCACAAAACTCCCTACTCCCTATTGAGTCTCACATCAGTTAATTCGTACTAATAATAAAATTCCTGACAAAAATCGATTGGATTTTTCTGGGCAAATTTTATTTTCTTGAGATTTTTCTAATTCTTCAAAAGGAAAAATTCTAAAAGAAGTTCTAAGTTTAGAAGGAAAAAGCGGTTCAAAGAGAAGCGTCTCAGCACGGAGTCGGTCAGTTCATCATCACGGTGGTGGGACAACCACTGAGTTCGGTAGAGGTGGTCAACTTAGCCGTGCTGAGCGCACCTGCACTCACCTCCACGCTCCGAGTGGGCATTTCTGATCAATTGGGCCCCAAGCGAGCACATATACGTAGTGTCAAGGGTCGTAAACAAGGCTCTGGAGCGAGCTTCTCTCTCTCTCTCTCTCTTTTATTTTCTCTCTGTTTACCGATCGATCGGTCCAATTGAGCAAAGAAGGAGAATCAAAAGAGGTAAGCGTAAAGAGCAAGTAGCTCAAGGTACGGTCAGTGTGTATGTGTGTGAAAAGGTAGTTTACTAGCTTGGAATTGCGTTGAGGAGCCTGCCGAGATGAGCAAACACTAAGTGCCCTCACCTCCATTGACTTCTTTTCTGGCAAAGACAGCTTAGGAATTTGATCCATTTTTACCTCGATATACCATTTTTACACTCTCTTTCTCGATTGACTGTGTTCACACTACAGGAGCGCTCTCCTTTTAGCACTCACCCGTTCTTGTTCTCGGGTCCAAAGCAGGCACAAGGGCACAAATCGCTTTTTAAACGACTTTTTGTCACCAAGCCGCGCTCGGTGTGATCGGGCACGCACGTGTGCGCGATCACTTCCATTGCATTACTGGTGGTAGTGATTCCAATGAGAGAGTGCCGCTCGCGTTAGTTTGCTCGCAGCCTAGCTAATCATCACCATCACGCGCTAGGCCTACCACCGCTATCACAATGGTCACAAATGGAATGTCACAAAGCAGACCGCGCGTCGGCAGGCCGTGTCGTCAAGCGGTCTCAGGTGTGCAAAAAGGTGCTCAAGTGAGAGAGATAGAGAGAAAAGACCTTGGCAGGTCCCAGTATGTTGTGCAAGACTCTCCCCTCCCCCGCTTGGAATGCCGTGTTAGTGCTACTCACCGTCACATTCTCATTTGTGTTGCTCAGCCGCAGTTACGCGGTGTCACAAAGAACGATCGATCCTGAACGGGGTGTTGTTGGCTTCTCTCTCTCTCTCTCTCTCTCTCTTACTTACTTACTTGGGTCCGGGTTGGCTTCAAGTGACTTCCCCGATCGATTGTCATCGATCAAGGTGTGAGGCACGGGTGAGAATGGCCTCTATGGCCGTGTCATCGCTACTCGGCAACGCAGTGAATCAGCTCACCACACTCATTGCCACCAGTGGCTTTAGATCCAGTGTAGTTACTTAACAGTTAAGAAGACCAGTGTGGTCAATGGTCAAGCTCGATCTCTCTCCACTTTGAATTGGTCATGGCCATCGATCCAATTGCGATCTACCACTCACTTGCATGCACACACACGCATACATACGCAATTTTGGGTATTTTCTCCCACTCATGTCCTTTTTCCAGTTGATCGAATTTTAGTGCACTCATTAAACTCACTTGAAAATATTTTTTAGATACGATTAAAAAGTATTGTTCAATTTAGTCTAAAAAAGATAGGTATTAAATTTTTTGAATCAATGTTTTCAAATTCAAAGTAATTTGCTCATTTACCTAGTGGGTTCAATATGCTGACTATTTTTTGCAATAATTAATCAAATCATTATTAAGCGAGCGCCTTTGTTCAAGTGCACACTAAGTTGGATACTCTCTAATATGCTGAGTTTAGTTCTAGAGTAGAGTTACCCGAGTTTTCTGTAGGAAGATTAGAATGGATGACAAGAGAGAGAGAGAGAGAGAGAGAGAGAGAGAGAGAGAGATATCAAAGCTGACAAACAAAACACTGGTGGTGGGAGAGTGGCTTGTGTTGTGTTTGCGTTGCGTTGGTGTACGGCAATATTAGGCTAATTTGGCTCGACACAAATGACTAGTTTGCGGGCAGCCGGTTCGCTTCGGGTGCCATTCTGCTGGATGGCGGGCACTTTGTGTGTGTGTTACTATGGCTGTGATTCCGCTCAAGTGAGCGATCCCGTTCGCTGGAAGCTCTACATTGGCAAGTCGTTATGGCTGGTGATTAATTGAATTGCTCTCCCCCGGCAAACCGCATCCACGCGCACTTTCGATCTCTCTTTCCCCACTCTCAGTTCTGCCAAAAAGAGAAAGAAGAGGATGGCGAGAGGTGACAACAGCTGGCAGCGCATGCCTAGCTCCGCCTCACTCCGATTGGCCAGTGGCGCGTAGTGGAGGCGTTTCACTACTCAAGAAGAGCCCGCCTCGTTGAGCCCAACCTCGACTTAGCCGAATCGCTGAGCGATCGTCTGCGTTATTATACAGCTGTAAATCGATCAGCCGGCTACTTTATGGCTTTGGAGCTGACATTCCACCGCCACCACTACCATGGGCACTAGTATGCGAGACGCAATCTGCTCAAGTCGCGCGTTCGACCTCTCGACACTCACACGCCACTCTCTGACACATCAAATATTCATTGGCATCTCGGTCAGGCCACCAACACCACCGATTGGTGGTTCCATTAAGCACTGCAGAGATTCATTGAGTGAGAGAACCGGAGAAAGAGAGAGAGAGAGAGAGAGAGAGAGGACGAGATTGAGAAAACTTTCTCCATGAACTAAAGTAAAAACTTAAATGAGTTTTAATTTTTCGTCGTTTCTACAAGAGAAAAACTTCCTAGGCAGGTCAACGAGGTGCTCTAGGATGGCATACACAAACACACTTGAGAGAAGGAGACCATGCCACCCATAGATCATGCTTGGAGAGACTAAGAGGCTAAGCAGTTAGCTTGTATGTTTTGCAATAGCAATCTAGCCACTCATCAAACTCGACGTGGATTATACCTCCGAGGCTCAGACAAACGAGAGAGTGGACTTTGCATAAAAATAAACAAAGACAACTGTACACTTGGTGTGGTAAAGTTTGAGAAGTGTGCGTGTTTGTCATTTTGATCAGTTTAAAGAAAGTAGAAGATTGCTGAGACTTGAGATCTTCAAGATTATACGGGCACTCAAAAATAGCAGGTCAACTCAAGTACAAACAACATACCAAAATCGCTAGTGGATTCAAATGGATGATTCAACAAAGGTAAAAGAACAGTATGTTGAGCAAAATTGACCCGTCTTTTGAATGATTGAATTCTAGCTGCTTCAATTTTAATTAGCAAAAATTAATTAATTTGTTGAGTTTGAAACTAAGGTAGTTGCAACATGACGCCACTCCCAAGTAGAAGCCAATTGCTCAATTTGGTGATGACCTAGAGTACGTTTGAGTCATCATCTGTGTCAAGTCTAATCCTCACTGTGCAGAGTGTTAAATTGTGTGTGTGCGAGTTTTATGACTTGAGTGAGCCGACTTGTCGTCATCGTGAAACTTGGTGCTCCAAATCCGTGCTGTCAAGTTCATCTGAGAGTAGACCGGCACGGCACCAGTGGTATGGTGTCTATAAGCGCATCACCGATCGCGCCCAGAGAGTTCTGTCTTGGTTCGCCTACTCTCTCTTTTCTATAGTCGACTCGACGGCTACTTCATCGAGAGTGAGTGTTGTGCATCGAGGGGAGGGGGCGAGTGGCGAACGGGCGCCTCTGCCAAATGGTTGCCTTTCACAGAGCAGCTTTACTGACTTGAAAGCTGTGTGTGCCCGAGTTTCTCTGGCTCGATACTGCCACTCAGTCTCTCTTCTGGTCTCTCTCACACTCACTCACTCACTCACTTCTCTCTTCTGGCTTGATGAAAATGGAGTTAGGTTGTTGGTGTGGTGCGTTGGGCGCACTCTCAGTTGCTCGTGTGGTGATTGAGTGACTGCACTGGGGAGGGTAGAGTAGGCTGGAACTGCCACTCGCCACTCCACTCCCCTCAGCCACTGTGACCAGACTGGAAAGTTGAGTCCCCGACTTCTGAAGAGAGAGCACGATCGTTCACTGCTACCGAGAGGGGAAAGAGGAGAGAGAGTCATTTAAACTGGCTAGAGTGAGACGAGCAAGCCACCCAGCACTGAGAGAAGCACTGGTGAGTCACTTTTTTAGTGAACTGAAAGTAGTAGTAGTAGTAGTAGTGCAACGAGACTGGTGGCTCCCACCACTACTACCCGAGAGAGTGCACGGTCCAGAAGAGTGAAAGAGGAAGAGAGAGTCAACTTAGCAAGTCTAGCTAGTGCTAGTGAGCAGTGCGCAGTCAGTTCGAGTGCAGTGATCATCGACTCAGCACGCGCTTGTCGTTTCACTGATCTTGGACCTACGCACACGCTTGTGGCCAGTGTGACTTGGCCTTGCACCCACACTAACCAATGAGCTCATCAATCACGCCTAGTACCCCTAATTGGTTCTAGTCGCAAGCTACTCTTTCTCAGTGCTATCACATCACAACCCTAGCCATAGTTTGTGTGATCGTCAAGGCACTGTTGATCAAAGATGATGATGTCACCGTTGAACATCCTTTCTTCCTCTGCTCTTTCGAATTCATCCTCGGGCACAAACGACTCTGCAAATCGTTCGCCCGACTGCTCCAAGTCGCCGCCGAGTCCCGCTCTGCCACCCAACAGCACACCAATGTCTGGCAAAGATCCATCGGGCGCCAACCCAGCTGCCAGTCTGTTGCATGCGTTTGCGGGTAACCCTGCGGCCATGTCTTCCACTCTGGCTCAAATGTTTCCACAGTTTCAGCTGCCTTTGCTTGCAGCTTTCTACAGTCAACATCCTATGGCCCAGAGTCCTTATGGTCATGGTGCTTTGTATGGCGGAGTGCCACAGCCACAACTATCCGCTTCAATTTTAGCTGCTGCCAAGCAGATGAATCCAAGTGCTTTCCTCGCCATGCAGTCTGGTAAGTGTTACAATGATCAGCCGGTAGCAAAACTGGCTGGCATGCCAGCTTAAAGTTGTCATATGAATCCTGCTATGTGTTAGAATGGAGCTGAGTGATCACTGATCTCATACCCACCTGTGTGCTCGTTAGTTGAAAGCAATTGATTGAGCGTTTAATCTGCTTGTCAGCAAGTTTACTAACTCAAACTGCTCCCGGTGTGAACCACAGGCAAACTAAGCTGTAAGTCCGAACTGGACTCGTTCGGCTCTCCCAGCAAGCTGTCGCCTGGACAGCAACAAACTCCGGGAGCGCAAACTTCACCGAATGCGATGTACCGAGGTGGCGGCCAGTCCAACGCACCTCCACACCCACTGATGCCATTGAGCATGATGGCAGCAAAGGGAGGCGGACTGACATCACCACAAAATGACTTATCTACGTCCTCTCGGTGCTCGCATCTTAACTCGAACACTTCAACCAACTCTATTCTCTCACCGGTACTCTTCTCACCAATGAGCGCTTCGGAAGCTCAGTACAAACACCGCAAGATGATGAGTGGACCAAACGAAGCCTCTGAAGTCCCAACAAGCTCAGCTGATTCAGGTAATTTTGGTTTACTGCTAAAACTTAGAACTCTGTGAATAACTAGAAGTGTGCGTTGAAACAGCGTTCACAGGCAACTTCCACAGGATATCACGCTCACCTGGCAGTGGAGCTAGTAACACATCGAACAATGGCGTCTTTCAGTGTCCCATCTGCAACATTTCTCTCGAAGGTGTTGACATCGACGAGCACTACTTCGAGGAGATGCGCAAAATGGATGCAATGAGAAAGTAAGTCATTATTTTCACACAACTCATTTGAACACACAGGACCATACATCACACGTAATATATAACAACATATAATTCGTTAAATGGGGTAAAGTGAGGCAGTGAGAGGGAGAGAAAGAGACGAGTGATTCGAATCGATTAGTGAGGTGCACACGGCAGGCACGCTTGCCAATCAATCACCAGCACGACCAGTGCGAGGCAAGTCAAGTGGTGCCGCTCACACGCAGTTCACTCGGACAACCCACTCCAAAGCGGGCACGTGCCATCAAATCCTACCATATCACTTTTACCAACTCTTTAAAATTTTAAATAAATTTGCAAAGTTACTAAAGTCCATTATCAATGTCAATAATGCAAATGCTCTCATATTCGACCGATGGTGTGTGTGCGCTCTACAAATTGCAACCCTTTCGCAGAGATTTCAAGTCGATATTGACAGGCACCACTTCTGTGTGCAAGTTGCAACCCATTAAAGCCTTTCTCTTTTCTCAAATTGCAATTTTTATTTCGATTCACTCACTTGAATTGCCGATTTGGCATATCTAAATTTAAATCTCTCATTCCAGATTTTTAATTTAATTTTTATTTAAGTGATCTGTGTGAACGAGAGAGAAAGATATCAAAAAGAGGGATATCATGCCAGTGAAGCAGCGGAGCGCATGGAACGATCAGTCGGGCGTCTTTTTTGTCGGGCACTCTAAATCGCTTGATTTGACACGAGCTATGCAACTTTTACTTTGCACTGCAGCAGATTTTTACCAGTTATTAAAAAGTAGCGCGATGTATTGAACAATCTAAGTTCTTTTGAAAACTTAATAACATCTCAATTGCACAGTGGTTAAGCTAATCGAAGTTGGCAATTTAATAAACCATAGTGATTGAAATTGGATATTTTAAACAAATTTTCATGTTGAACAAGTTGGGCGATGATTTACGTTGTTTGGGTTATCAGATTAATTAATTACTTTGATTGTGTGCAGTAGTAGCTATTTGTCACGAGTACACATTAACAATGTTGGCATGTCAGTTCTCGATTCTGCGAATGGGACAAAAGAGAAGAGCGGGAGAGTGGGAAATGTCAGCAAGTTGTAAGCAGATTTTATGCATGAGTATCAGAGGCACCAACCAGC
Organism: Papilio phestus; assembly: GCA_018231625.1. Taxonomy (NCBI): domain Eukaryota; kingdom Metazoa; phylum Arthropoda; class Insecta; order Lepidoptera; family Papilionidae; genus Papilio; species Papilio phestus. The sequence continues at coordinate 5,287 of DVQH01001563.1, read as the reverse complement.
GTGGCCTGTTGGTGGTCCCACAGGCACGGGCCAGTGAGCATCGCTAATTGGCGATTAATTACGCTCGTTGTGCTTGGTGGCATCGAGGCAAGATGAGGAGAGAGGAACAATTAAAACACCACTCAACACAGCAGCGGCCATGGCTCACCGATGCCTCGCCCTAGAGTCTGTGCCGACAAGTCCTGGAGAGGTGGCACGTGCGCGCATCTCCAGCGCACGCTGCCTTTCGAGTGGCACGTGTGCCGCTTCTCTCTTCTCTGGTGATGTCAATCCTCTTGAAAAGACGTGTGAAATAGAAACCCAGCCTGTCTGTCCCACACACACCCGTATCTTTGACAGCCAACTATGACAGATCTGAGGTTGACCTTTTTCTCTATGTTTCCTGTAGAGCGCCCGAGTGGGACTCAGAGGAGGAAAAACGTCGTGCAGAACAACTCGGCAAAGATCCACTTGCCTTTCTGGAGCATAGTAGCTCCAAGCTACCCCCACCACCACCAATGGCTGCTTCGGCTAGTTCGTATCAGAAGAAACTACAACTTCCCCAATCACGGTGGGAAACTTTCCAACGAATTAGACAAAATCGACATGCCCGACTAGCAGGTAAGATTTCTTGATTTGCTTTATGCTTGATTGCTCTATAGTATTGTCAGTGGTTGATTAGCTAAATCGATGGGTTCGTTTACAGCTTTTATGCGTCTGACTCGTCGCAAGTGGGATGCGTATGAAAGTACATTGCACAGTCCATCGGGCAGTGGGGCGGGCTTCGGGAACGCGCCTGGCTCGGTGGCACCACACCACTCACCCTCAGCGGGCAGTCAGGCGCCACACCAGCGCTCACCAAATGCCCCAGTAGCCTCGCAACCACCACCACACCACCTCGCTAGTCATGTCTTCGAACCAACCAATGCACCAGTGGCCGGCACTAAGGTCTCTCCAAGCGGACCCGACGCACCACATCACCACTCGCCTCACCAAACACGGGCTTCGCCTATGTCCGGCTCAGGGGGTCACTCTGGTCCTTATCCACCAATGCCATTTGGACAAAATGCATCATTTTTTAATTTTCCCTACCCATACCACCCACACCTCAATCCATTCAACCCATTGGTGCCACCAGCACCACCATCCTATGGCTTTACGGATTCGATGTACGCTGCTGCTGCGGCCGCAGCTACCACCTCGACCGGGCCTAGCAATACGACCAACACTATCAGTGGTAGCAAGATCTGGCGCAGTGTTGACACCGATCAGCTCGAGTCAGAGGAGGTAAGTTACAACTTGACATTATTTTTACAAGTGATGCCTAACCAATGGTGGTGATTTGCAGCGCAAAGAAAAGGAAGACACGGGTCGTGATGCAATCGACGTAGTGGGAGAGTCAAATCAAGAGCGTGATCGAGTGAGTCGGTGCAGTAGCATCAGTGGTGGCAGTGTGCGCTCGGTAGACAGTCACGTGGACAAGATAGGTGATTCGGAGAAAGAGGCCGAGGGCAAGCTAAGTCCAGCCACCCACAAGTCTGTGAGAAGTGAGGAGAGTGGTCAAAGTGATGGTGAAGAGGTGGACCGAGCTACCGAGGACAAGGAAGGCGACGCAGAGGATGAGGAGGACGATGTGGACGTTGTGAGTGCCACTGCCGAGGATCCCAAGCGAGCCTACCTCAAGCGTCACTACGCGGACGTTTTCGATGAGATGCAAACGAGAAAAACTCACCACGGTGCGTTCTCGTCTCGTGCCACGCCCAGCACCTCGTCAGAGGCGAGTTCGCCCTTCTCCTACTACATCTCCCGATCGGACAGCACAGAGACCGCTCCCGTCAGCTAAACACTCCATTCGCGGAATGGCACCCACCTGCAATCGTTATCACCCCACCTGTTGTGTTATCTCCACTCTCAGTTAGCCTGTGTGTCTACTTCACTGTGTATACTTTTTTGTTACTTATTTTACTTAGACTCAAATGTAAATTAGCATTACTCCTTTTCTCACTCTCACTTTGTAAATATGCCAATGATCAATACATGTTTTTGTGCTTGTTATTCCAATCTATCTAATAGTGCTTTGGTTGTTGATGCTTGAGATGTGTAAAGTAGTATAGACAACATTGCAAACTTAGTTATATGACCAAAAATGATGTTTTTGTGGTGGTGGCCGTGTTGAGTTGTCAAACTGGGCAGAGGAGACAATGCACAACGCTGGCTTATCGACTTGTGAGCGCAAGAAAGAGTTGCTTAGAGGAGCTTGGTCAATGGTAGTAATCATCATCAGTGGTCTCTCTTTCTCGCGGTGTGAGCTGGACTGTCCGGTGGCAAGGGAAGAAGAGACAGTCCAGGAGTGAGAGAGAGAGAGAGAGAGAGAGGGGAGACACAGAGAAGTGCCGACGCGGGCAGGGGTCCCACCACTCGGTGACCACCGTCGGCGAGTAAGGTAATTGAGTGGCTCCAAGACCTGAGCCTTGGTATACATAAATGGCACACACACACGAGCGGCAAAAACTTAAAAATAACGTTTGTACCCTGAGACAGTGACGATCCTATTGACTGAGTGACGCGTTTAGCTGCTTAAAGCATTTTGGGGAGTGGAAGCGCTTAGTGATCCTGCGCGTGCTTGCTGACTCACTAATTGTGTCAATGGGGGCTAATGAGGAACGACACCGGACTGACTCGAGTAAGATCGATTGATCTGCTCTCAATCACAATAGACTAAAGCCTAGTAAAGGGATTATTGCCCAATAGGTCTTAATAGGAACTTGGTTCAGCTGAACGCACTACACCATTTCTTTCCTTTACCGACCGACAAAATGCATGTGTCTTTTTCTCTGTGTGACATTCACAATGTGGCTATCACATTCCACCTGTGCCCAGGGGATTTGAAGAAAGAAGACCTACCTGACCATAGGGTCGGGTTCAAGGGAGTTCAAGTTTTTTGTCACACAAACTGTCGATAACTCCAGGTTCAAATTTTACCATTGTTTGGTAATTGTTTGACAATTCTCAACGCAATCAAATATTTTTTTGACAGATTGATTAAATAATCAGCAACTCAGAATGGGAATAAACATTTAAATCAAAAAATCAGTGTTAAGTTTTGAATAACATAGAATTTACTGAAAAGATAAAGTAGTACAGTCATTTAACTCGTACAACCGTTGGTGAGTGTTCACTAGTGCCCGATGGGCTGCTTGATTGAACAGAGTTTGTTTACGAACTTGTCCTGGTGAGTGATAATCTCTGTGAATATGCGGTCCATTTACGGGAGAGAAGCTAAAAATTTGTGGCCAGATTGGATGGCTCACACTACCGATCGACTGTTGGAATCGAACCCGAGCAGCACTAGTCATGTACATTGTACAGTCCGTCTGGTGAGTCGAGTCGGTGTTTGCCTTTGTGCTCCAACTGTGCTTCGTTGTGTTTATACTGCTGGTGGTTGCCGTCGGATTAAACCTGGAAGCGACTAGTGGGGACTCGATGACTGAAAGAGACAGAGACACGGCGAGTGAAACGCGGGTCAACACTAAGGGAAAGAGTTGATTCGAGTGGTCGAGTGTATATGACTTTATGGCCAGAAACCCTTTCAGCCTAATGGCTTGCCGATGGCCAGTGACGACCAATGCGCCAGAGGTCAACACTGCATGCAGTGTGGCGAACACTCTCGATCGGTAGCCGGCCAGAGAATGTGGTGGCACACGACTTGCGACCCGACAAGACTGCGGTCGACCGCGTGCCAACTATGCACTCACTCGGCCGAGGACGATAACACGATCAGCCTTGTGCCACTTGCCTGGTGATGTTCACCCACCCATCAGACAACACTCTCTATTTGACTCACTCACTACAAAACTTTTTGAAACTCAACACAGATTAGTAGGAGATTCATGACTACCCAGAATTACATCAGGCTTTAAGCAAAAAAAATTTGCATTGTCTTTGTTTCAATTAAGTATCGCATTTTGAAATCAATTGAGCTTAATCTTTTAAATATTCAATGAAAAATCAAGTATTTTCTATCGTATAAAAATAAACTTCAAGTAATAATGCAATAATAGGATTGATTTTGTTTATTTTCCTTACTGGAAAAATAGTTAACCTAATTAAAAATTGCAATTCTTAATGTCACTAAAATTTAGTAGACTGTATCGAAATGGCAGTGTAAAAGAAATTCGAGCTATAGCAAAGTGAAGCCAGTCAATCCGATTCGACGTGTTCTGTATTTCCAAATAACTCAGTGTGCTCTCGATTCTGTACACGTGAGATCTATCTAGCGGTCTCAAATGGCCCATAGCCTCGAGGGTTCTCAGTGCTGTGAACGCGAAACCAATTGAGACGCAAACAAAGCGCGAACGATCGTTTTCAGAAGCTCTGATTCCTATCAACGCGTACGACCTACCGACTGACTGGATTCAATTACCGAACGAACCAAGACAAGTGCGCTGGCAACAAAACGGTTCTCGTCCGGGCCCAGATTGTCAGAAGAGAGTTAATATTTCAACTTTGACGGCTCCTTGCCTTGGGTCCTGGAGGTGTCAGGTTGACAAGCCAGAAGGAGCGACATGTCCAGCTATTCGAACACTCTTTTTCGATAGTACAAATTGAATCTATCCTTGACCAATTGGTCACCGACGGCAACGTTTGCTAATCAAAGCCATTAAAGGTCACCCGAGTGGGTCGTTGGATGGTTTCAATTTAAACTACTCCAATTGATGATGCTACTTAAACATGGAGGGAGAGAGAGAAGGCTGAATTGAGTTACCCGCTGCATCAAGCGTTATCGAGTTGATAGCGAGTTTGCGAATTTTAATTTTCTTCAGCAAGTGTTTGAAATGGCCAATCAAAGCTAATGGGTCAGGCGGGCCCAGTGCTGTCGTCACTAGAGTGGTTCGTACTTGGGTCTCACTAGCTTTTCTCGAGTAATTGAATTGCATTCCAATTTGACATCACTCTCCAAGCCGACAGTGGACATGTCACCCACGGAAGAGTGCATGCCAAAGAGAGAAAAATGAGTCTGGTCATGCTTGTGGCCAGCCCTTTGACCTCGCTTTGAGGCGGCATCGGTCAACTGGAGGATGGGCACTACTGACCAGTGGCTGGTTGTATCATTTTTCACTATCAGAGAGAGAGAGAGAGAGAGAGAGAGGCTATCGATACGAGTCACTTGGGCTGTCATCTTTCATCAAAGCCATCTCACCGCGACATATGACAAGTTTGAAAACCACAGAAACTGCGCATGGGTCAAAGCCATCTCTCTCCCTCTCTCTCCCTCTCTCTCTCCCTCTCTCTCTCTCTCTCTCTCTCT
>DVQH01001562.1:0-12332 GCA_018231625.1 Papilio phestus | reverse complement strand
TGCAAATTTTCGAACAATCACGTGAACACTTTACACTGCAACAGAAGGGGCTAATACGTTAACTCAACACTGACTGTGTCGCGTCCCAAGCGATTCCCACTTGTGTGCAGCAACATTTTGAAGCCACGAGTGAGGTTATCCTACGAGGTATGACATATATGTCATCTGTGACCGGTCTAGGTGAAGTGACGAGTGTGTAGTGGCCATGGACGCGCGTGTGACTCAGCACATTGTCACCCCACGCTGGTCAGTGTGCCACCTCATGTCGCCACTCACACGCCACCCTTTTTCATTCTTGTCAGTTTTTCTTTTTTTTCCTTTCGTTTCACAATGGAAAGTCCGAAGTTTCCGTGCGAGGATCCAGCGTGTAAACGCTTGGGAAAACGATGAGGGGCCTACGTCAACACCGGTCCCTGGCCCATTCCAACAAACCTCTGAAGTGCGGCTCTTGTGAGGAAGAGTTTGGCACTTCAGAGGAGTTGCAGAAGCATGTTCACAAACTCACTTTCGCCTGTGTGATGTGCACACCTCAGTTGAAGTTTGTCAAACTGACAACTTATGTGAAACATATTTCAAGCAAACATCCCTACCTCCGAAGAAGTTGAGCAAGTTCTGCCGGAGCTGACGGGAATCACCGACTTCTCTGAAGTCAATACCCGTCGCTTGCTAGCTCCCGAGGCAGAACTAAGCGATATTCCCACCCAAGTTCAAGAGGATTCCTACCCGTTAAGGGGAACGAAGGGTGAATTTAGAACTATACTATCGCGATGAATCGGTGAAATACTCAAAAATCACTACTTTGTTTGTGAATCTCTCCCTAACAGAAGGAGAGTCCCAGATGGAGCCTCTGAGCTATAGGGACCAAGCAAGACCGGGCCATTCGATCGATTGTTGACACATCACACCGAGCCCTAATTGTCTCCAGCTCCAGCTTGGTCACCACCACTGCCGCCGGGAAAGCACATTCCGCGGCTTTGCCTGGTCTCGACCCAACAAGCGCCTAGCGGTCGTTTGAGTTTGGCGTCTCAAGTTTGGCAGCCACTGATAAACATAGCAACGGCAGCAGCTAGCAAGTCTGCGACAGCCGTCATCCTCCCGATCTTATCGGGCAGTCAGTGACAGACCCCGACAACATTGACTCGATTGACTTATGTGCCGGTGCCACCAGAACTGCTCGGTCTCGGTCGACTGCAATTCCGGGCCGAGCACGACACCGTTGCCATAATGGATATGTCGAGTCAAAGGCAACTTACGGCATGACTTGCCTAAATTAATTGAAACTTTAACTCTAATCAACATTCTGGGCCTAATCTCAGTGGATGAGTGTCACATGGGCGTCCGCTTGCATACCCTACCAGCGATGATGCAACGCTCTCTTCTCGCCCTAGCGGTTTCATCAAAATGGAATTAGCAAGTGGCAAAGCGTGACGGAATTGCAAATCTCGATGAAAGCTACAGCTCTCGCCTCTTCTCTCCTGGAACTACCTAGCAGCACTGCAGTTCTAAATCAAGTCATGTAATGTATTGTAATGTGATACGGTATAATAAAATAGACTCAAATCAAATACATCTTGCTTAGGATCCATATAAAAAATGATGGATTTAAAGTGGGTTGTGAATCAATCGAAGCGTACTCTATATGCCACGAATTGAACATGAATGACACTAATGGCTATCGATCGATAGTGAGCAGGGCAGTGACACTGTCAATTGGCGTGTCACTGACATGCATTGTCCAGCAAATAATACCTAGTCATGACGAACAGTTGGCAGAATTGTGCTAGCAATCTATGCACCAATATTCTAACCAACATCCTTGCCATACGATTTGACCACCAAAAATTTCCTCTTACACCGCTAAATACTTCATTTACATTTCGGACTTAACATTTTACAAAAGCTCACAGGGCGAGTGAGTGCACCTTTGATTGTGTTAGAGATGTGTAAATCGTTTAAAAACTATCATTTCACTTGTCCCCAGAGAAAGTGTGAATTGTCACAAGTGGGCACCTGGAGGCGTCAAATTCTCGCCGAGGGCGGTGGTAGGTCGTGATTGGAGATTACTTGGTACCCTGGTCATGCACGAAACGGTCGTGGCTTAGCCCAAGGTAACGAGTGGCTCGGCCACCCACTAACTCGATTGGAGCTCGCAGATGAGCTACCACCAACTGCTGCTGCCGATGTAGTGCCACTGGAACCCATGTAGTAATCGGCTTGTAACAATAAGGCAATAATTCTGTTTAATTTAAATGCAAATCTTGCATTTGTCTTGAAAAGTGTAGAGCGCCTTCTGCTCGGGCTGCAGTTGCCGGCAGTGTCGATGTGACGACGAGTGGCATAGCTGTCTGCACGCGTTCAAAGTGTATCTCGCCCACACTCGCACAATCAGCTGTCTGCCCATAGCCGGAGACAGTGTGTCGGTGTGTTCCAGATATGTGTTTCTAGATCAGCTGAGGAAACGCTTCTTTAAATCAACTTCTCTTTGGTGGCGCCAGCGCCCGCCAGATGCGATTAGTCTCTATGCAAATGGACAGAACACACAAACAGATCGATGCGTGGTTGACTTTGGCGGCCGCCGCGTCAGTACTTCGTGACAAGTTGCATATGCTCGATGTCTGTGCTCCAATAGCTCGTGCTAGGTGCTGCAGTGTGTGGATGGTGCTTGAGCAACAACCGAGAGAGATGGCCAGTGTTCATCTGGAAGAGCAAACGAATCGATCGTCTCTACGCGCTTCCCACAGTGTCGATGCTAACGGCAAGCCAACTTTGCCCAGTGTTCCCGAGCGTGAAGTGCGCGGAACCAGCGTGCCAGGAGTGCTTGTAACTGTATCCATCCAATTAATTTGCATGACTATTACGTCTTGATTAGGGCTGGAATGCAGCACGAACATGTGTTTGCCATTGGGCAGCCAGTGCTCGAGTTTTGAAGCCTCCTCATCGGCTGGCTTGCAGCAGTGCTTTCGCTTTCGCAAAGACGCCAAGAGCCGCTTTCACTGTCACGGCTCGTAAAAAACTCTACTCTCTTGCCCTATTCGATCGGGCAATTAATTCCGTACCCAAACGAGTCAATGCAAATCCCCTCCCTCCTTCCTGTTCGTTATGGAGCACGGAATAATTTATAAATCAAAGATTAATCTTTTATCTCATATATGAGGAATAGTGGCTAGGTCTTGCTTAGAACTCGTCGCGAAATTAATTGAGCATCGTTTGGGGAGGGATTGATTGATGGAACTCGCGTCGCTCGGCTCGCTTGGTGCCAATGACGAGCGGTGTAAACTATCATATGGCTCTTTCAATTGGCCGACCTCTTGCTGCAAGCTCAATTGGCCTCGGTGGTGGTGGTCAGTCTGTCGCGTGTAGATTGGATTATGTCCAGGAAATAAAGGCATTGGCTACCACGGGCCACCAGTGCTCGCGCCAACAGTGACAGATGACGCTACGCAAGAGAGAACGAGCGATGCCACTCACACCACCGATCTGTCTGGCGAGGGATGCCCAACCGACCACACTGGGCGCATCTGCACCTAGATACCACTGAGAGAGCCAACGAAATTAATTTTCGAATGAGTGATCTGCCCAGCTTGCTACTAGCGCCGATCAAGTCTTGCACTGATCAATTTTCGCTCGATCGCGCTCGACTATTCTCTACACATGACATGGACAGTCTGATTGCAGCTTAGGTACCAATGCCGGTGGTTTCTATCTGATTAGGGCCATTACCGGGTCACTGGCATATGACCAACAAGCGATCCGATGCCTACCGGTGTATCACAACGGCGGTGTTGGTGATCTGACCAATTGCAGTTGTGCCATCAGTTGTTTGCAAAGTCACCCTGCTCGAAGTGGATGCGGCAGAGCGCGGCGATGACGGCAAACAGGCAGGCACTGTCCGTGATCAAACACTGATCAACGATGCGACTGACTCGCGCCACTGGACACTGCACAGTTGCTTTGCTTGCATTGCGCAGGAAATGAGCTTAATGATCTGAATTGGTACTGGCGCGGCCATCGTTCCCGTCACCAGTGGCCAATTGGTTGGTCCGCTCGCATCGCTACGAATCGATTCGATCAGTAGCCGTAGCTCGGTTGGTATGCCAGTAGCACAGGGGAGTGCTGCTGCGTGATGTGCCATCAAACAGAGGTTCGAGCCATATGGATATGATTAGGTGCAAAGTTTCTCGATGGTTGGTGCTAAAATTAGCCATAACCGCGTGCTCGAGTAGAGCCAGATACAATCTATATTAATTCAAATTGTCCTCGGTTATCCGAAACGAAGACAAGACAAATAAGGCACCAGCCAATAAGATAGAACTATTCAGGGCCACAAATCTCAATAGCGCAAAACAGCAAAACAGCCTTATCGCAATTGGAGAAATCTAACAGCAATCTCCAATTGCATTAATTGATGATGGGCAAGCCGAGTTTCTCATCTCCTACATATCTCCAGATTGAATATAAAGCTAGCTCAAGTTGCGATAATTGGTGTCCATGTGATATGTTCAGCATAACACAGTGACATTGGCATCAGCATTGCCACTCGTGCACCAAATTAGCCAAATATCGATCTTAAACAAGCACGGCAATGCTTGTCAATCAGCATCGTTAGGCAAGGAGGCTAGTACAAGACCGAGTGATGTGAGACTGTAAATATCGCTACTTAGTGATGTCACCAGACTGTGGTGAGTGAAGCGCACTGTGAGTGGCCGATAAGCGTGTGGCCAATGTGAGTGGGCAATGAGTTTCATGTAGGGCTATCCTTACAGTCGGCAGCAAAGGGCTACATTCGTCTTCATCTTGTTCGCCAACAGTGACAGTGATGCACCCCGAGTCAGCTAATCTCTTCAACCAACGCAAACAAGTCGCGTCCGAGCCAATTAAAATTTGCATGAGAGATATTTCGGAGACTAAGTGAAATTTAAAACAAAAAATGAACAGCGACCCAGTTGGTTAAGACATCGATCGCACACGAATGGGTCGATCGATTGGCTACGGTGACTGTGCACGAAGAGAAATCGCGGTCGCTCTCGTGGTGTGCACGAAGGTGGCCACTTGGTTGCCAATGCGGGTGCCAACCAAGCCACTCAAAAACACTTTGGTGCTGGTTTAGTTTGGCCTGTGGTAGGTCTGAACTGTTCGATCGGAGCCGAGCATTGTGCTGCGTCATCAGCACTGATGTCGCTTGAGTTGGCTTTGGTCTGAATCCAATTGGAGTTACACAAATGTAATTGTTCACCCAACACTTCGAGTTTCTAGATGGCACCTTGTTGACCGCACACCGAGTTTAGTTTTCGGTGGCCGTTGCCGTGCTTGCGATAGTTGTTAATTATTCAGATGTGCCATCCAGAATGAGAAAGTGCGTTAATGCACAACGGTCCATGTAATTGTGAGTCTCGTAGATCGAACAAATCTGCCAACTCGACTAATAGTCCACTCAATTGGTGATAATGATTCGCCGTGGCAGTGGCCAATCATCAGTGTTCGGATCACGAGTTGGCCAGCCGCGCCACGAACTGATACAGTTCGCACTAGAGAGGCTCGAGTCAAGTTCAATCACTGGAGTGCACCACTTTCACTCACCGTAGCGCGCAAAAAAGTGATCCAGATCATTTTGGACAATAAAGCCGTTAGAGCAAATTCCTCTCGTCCGACTCTGTGCCGATCAGTTCCCAGCGAGTCGAACAGAAGGCGTTTATAGAAAGTTTAATAACTGCAGCAGCCCATTTTCCACTTTGACGGATCACCAAGAAAGTGGCTTTCTGCACTTTCGCACACCGCGATTGACAATGGGTCTCCCTACTTGGCTATGATGCTTTCACTCGTGTAATTCGGTCTAATCTCTTCCTATCGGCGTGTTCGACAGCAGCAGTGATTCAATTTTAAACGCGTGAACTATCCGCGTTATCGCAGGGGTTGGGCTCGATTCCACGGCCAGTGTGATCAGTGGCTTGTGCCACCATGTTTTGCCATCAATCGCAATCAAGTGATCCATCTGCCGGGCATTAGATTCTAGTTTGTCTCACTGTCACCGTTCACCAATGTGGCAACTCTAATTGCGTACTTGGCGCCTAATCTGTTGAGATCAACGGGAGAGCATCGTGTCCCAACACTGCTCGAGTTCATCACCACCATCATTGAAGCGTGATCCATCCCGCCTGCGCACCAACTCAACTCGAGTTGAGCTTCGCGGTTGGCAGTCACTCGGCCATACAAACCCTAAGCCTCCGAGGATTTTGGCGGGTGGCACGAGAGAAAGAGAGGATGAAAGATAGTGAATTATTAGTTGGGTTTAATATTCTTGCAAGGTTTGTGGACGGTCATCAATAACGAGCTCGAGCGATGCAGGAGGCCAGTGGTGATGAGACTCGCCGCGGTCGAAACAATGTCTGTCTGCGCCCAGTGTGAATGGAGTTGGCCAAATTGGATTACCTTTATTTGGTCTACCGAGTGCCTTTTGAACAGCGAAAATTCAAATTAACAATTAGGCTCCGCGGAGAGAACACGATGAACACTGAGTCGCAATGAATTACTTGATAGTATATAGCTGTGGCCAGAACCATTGGTAATGGCCTGCCAGGATGGAGTGGTCCTCAGCACTCGTCATCGTGATCGAGTTGATTGCCACGATGATGGCCACCATACCGCTGATCAGAAATGGTCACCGATCGGTGTCGCGTGCTGGTCTTCCCGCCCGACAGGCCCCATTAGTGGTCTCAATCGAGTTGGTCTGCGGTTGGATCTTTGCTACTATGTGCCATCATTTGTCATTGCAAACTTAACTAAACTAGCCAAGAGAGTTGTCAATTAGAATGAGGCTGTCCTCTCTCAAACTCTCCTCCGGCAGGCAATCAGATCCCATTGGTTAGTCAGTATTGCTTGCAGTCGACGGCGGGCGCCATGTCACCCATCTCCACTAGATGGGTGATTTATCGGGGTGCTCGTGTCGTGCCATTGCCAAGACATGCAACACACTGGAGTTAGGAACACCAGACTGTTTTGCTGCACTGTGGATAATGTCAGCCGAGCAACGCTACTTGGATTGGGCAATCGGCACCGGTGGCAATAGTGCAACCGGGTTACCGCACGCAGGTTGCGGCCAAGCTTGGACCAAGTTGATTCAGCCTAACTTTTGCCCACTTGGACACCGTGCGACTCGGTCCAAATGGGAAGGCAGTCAATTGGCTCTGGATGACCACTGCCAATAGCACTTGCATCTGATTAGCCGGACAAACACAGTGTTTCAGTGAGGTCCGCGTAGACCCATCACAATCACCGGGAGCAAGCAAACAGGCTCCCAATTGTCTCTAGTCCAAGTTTCCCCTCAATTTGCTGCCCGATTAGACCTTTGAGTCGAGTGTGAGTCCAATTCAAAGGGAGTCTGTCTGGCGTTGAGTTGCATTGAAATGCGCTACTTCCTTCATTGCTCACACACACAAACCGAGCAAGCTACCGTTGATAGGCACACATTGTCGTGAAACAAAAACCGACATAGCAACTGAATCAGTTAGAGAGTGAGTCAGTGAAGCACTGGCAGAGTCGGACTCACTGTCGGCAATCACGTTCCGGGTCCCTTCACCTCCCCCGCCTGGTTCCAAGCCAAGACAAAGTACGCCAAAGGTTCATTTTTAAATTAATAAAAATATCATAGCGTTAAAGTAATAATGAGTAGCACCGCGAGCTCGAGCAATGGCGTGAGGGACAGAGCAATCACTTGCCAACCCGCCACGGACTGTTGAAGTCGAGCGCAATGAGCCAAAATGGCCAAATAGGCACTTTTGATGATCAGACCCTATCATAAAAATAGGTATTTATTAGAAACGAACCAATATAAGATCTGAGATTATTATTTTAATAATCATTATATTATTAATAAAATTATTATATACTTAGAAAATGACAATAATATAACAAAACATAAATTATTGATTCTTGGGCGCCATCGACTGGCGATTCGAAGGGTGTGGCACTCATCTCTCCTTGTCTACGCATTACTCCCTAAGCAGCCTTGACTTGTTTCTGCGAAGTGTTGATCTTGTCACCCAGACTCAAAGCCATGCCTTGTGACTTGGCTCGAATACGAATGTGCCCGGTGACCAGGGCTTCCATCGAGGTCTTTTCAATACTCACGTTGGCGAGAGCGTCTTCGCCGAAGATGGATTTTGCATAGAGGTTCGCTGCCAAGAAGCCACAGTTGCCCGAGAGCGACTTCTGCGGCGTGAGGCACTTCATGTTGGTCGATTTGATCAGGTGATTGAGATACTCGAGCAGATCACTGATGCTAGTGTTGACTGTTACTTTGTTTTCCCACTCAAACTCAGCCCACATCTGCCTGAACTGAGCGTCACTGCAACTGGCAGGCAAGATATAGTCCATAATGTCGATGTAGATATCGTTAAGAACCACTACGTTACGATCCGAAGTCGAACCAGATATGTCGTACACTGCAAAACAACATGATTGCAAATTACTAATCAACCACATCACAGAGCTAATGAACATTTACCTATATTTCCAAAGATGACAACATTCTCGGTAGAAGTTACCTTGATCGAAGCACGAACGTTAGTGAAGTCATGCGGAGCAAGAACAATCGGCTGTGGCTTCTCCACCAGTTTAAGGTCACCAATAGTAGATAATTCCAAAGTACAGTTTTGTAACGTATCAGCTGTCTGGTTGACAATAAGCACGTCGAGCGAAATGTCGTATTGGTTCACGTTTACGTAGCACTCGGCGTAGACGGGATCACTAAATCCAGTTAGCTGGGTCACCTTGGAAAGTTTGCTTGCTGAGAGGAGATCGGAAGTACTGCTAGTACCCTTGTTAGCACTTGAAGTAGCCGTAGGTCCCGCAATTGCTTGAGTGAGACTCACATCCAACAGATTCTCCATCTGTTCGTTAGCCTTATTGACCAGCTGCGAAAAGATGAGATGGTCATCACTCTCAACCATCTTGTTCTTTGTTTTGCTAAGTGTCACGTCTTTCACTTCGCTCTCTTTCGAATTGTCCAACATACTACCAAGCGATGCTCGCATTTCCTTCAAGAAAATCTCGTTCATCAACGACTCTATCTCCAGTGAGTTAGCTTTATCCGAGTTAGCGTTAACTAACACGAGTAAAGAAAGCGAAATACGCTCATAATCGTCTTCGTTGATGGGTTGGGTAACCAACTTTGACTTGCCCAAATGTAGAATTGAGGTGAGAATCAACATCGATTCAGCCATGTATGCGTTGGTTGCACGAACATCGTTTGACATTTGCTTGAAGCGGAGGCACAGTTTGACGAGGCAGTTAGCCAAAGCAGTGCCAATAAAGAACTCATTGTTGACCAACAGATACTGTCGCAAGGGCGGGTGTGTCTGCTCACTCGAATTGGTTTTACCGTTCACGTTGAGTGCCGACTGGGCAGCGTAGGAACCATCAGCGGTGACCAGTTTGGAAGCAGCTGGAGTGGATGTCGTGCCGGATAACTTGCTTCCACTTTCGTGCACTTCCTCGCCACTTTCCTCAAGCTTGTTGAGCTCGCTCTCTACGATGGGTAGTTCACCCAGAGCGGTCTTGAACAGACTCAACACTTCTTGCAGTTGACTCTCACCTTCGTCACAAAATTCACCTAAAATCCAAATTAATCCACGGTGAACTTTGACGTTGTTAATCGATGGAAAAATCTCGAGCAGTTTGCCAATGATATAGCCTTTGGAATGCGAATTCTTCGAGATAAATTGGCGACAGAAAACAATCACCAAAATAGCCGTTGCCTCGTCGTTCTTGGTGGTGAGCAACTCAAACAAGGTTGTGAGAATGTTGCTCGAGTTTATCACTTCAGGATATTTCATGCATATGTAGTGAACAGTTTTAACAATCATCTGACAATATTTGCTGTTCTCATCTTGTGTGCCATGCGACTCATTTTGTGTTTTCAGAATTTCTTTCTTCAACAGTTGGACCAACTCCTCAACATTACGAGAATTAACCAAGTCAAGTGAGAGATCCAAGACCTTCTGCTTAACTTCCAAATCGGTGGCTACACCAAGAATGCGAAGAATGTCCATCAAAGAATCTTGCAAAACTTTCTCTGCGCCAGAAGCAGAATCTTTGAGTGATACTAAACGATCTAGGACAATTAGTTTAACATTGTTGTCGCTTTCTTTAATGCAAATATCGATGAAACAGTTAGCCGCAGCCTTCAAGGCGGTAGGAGCCTGCGAAAGAGTGATGAGTGTGGCTGCTGCCTCATAGCGCACCGAGGCAGAGGTAGAAGTGCTCAGCAGATGGTAGATTGCACGGATAAATTTGGACCGCTCAGTTGGATTCGAAATACACACTTTGTAGATTAGTTCGACGATGACCAACTGAAGGATTTCGTTGAAGCTTCCAATCTGCTCGAGACACGAGTTCAAGTAATCCAGTGCTTTCTTCTGGTCCAGATGAATCAACATGAGAAAAGCGTTTCGTTTGCAGCTAGCATCGGCCTCGCGACTTAAAAAATCAAGCACCAACTCGGGCGCATCCGGAATCAAAAAGTCAAAATTGACGTAGATTTTGAAAATTGCAAGCACTGCATTGCGACGCACGTAGGAGTGTCGATGCTCAAGACAAGTTCGAATAGTGGGCAACAAAGGCTCCAACAATTCGGGCTCTTTGAGTTTGCACAAAAACCTAAGGACAAAACATCCATGACAGTAGGGAATATGACGAAACAAACACAAACCTCAAAGTAGAGCCACGAAGATATTCGTTGGGATGTTGCAGATCTTTGCGGTAGGCGTCACACACAAGAATCATCTCATGGAGCAGTTTCCCATCTGGTCCACGTTTGGGAACAATCTCCCAGAAGATCAAAAGTAACTTCTTGATTTGATGATCATTTGATGGCAGAAGATAGCGGATGACAAACATCAACATATTAGGTGGAAACTTTTCGCCATTCAAAATCATGTAAATCAACTTCTTCAGAGCCGAAGTCTTGGCCTTTGTGTCACCCTTCTCTGTGAAACAAGTAAGAGCATGAACCGGTAAGAGTATGATCTTGCCAAAAATTGATTAAAAGCAAATGTATACAAACCGATATCATTTCGAATGGTGACTTCGTTAATGCTATCATCGCTTTCCACGTTGATCAATGTGTAGCAAATGGACTCGCTGGTGGTCATTGTGATGAAGTGACACTTCGGGACGGGTAGTAATCGGTAAACGCCGGACAAGGCAAAACACCAGGCAGGGATGAACACAACAAGCCACAACGAGACACGTCATGTAGCAGTGCTACTAGTCACTGTGCTAACCTGATTCATCTCGCGCGCCATCTGCCATCGATCTGGTGTTTTGTTCTCACTCACACCATGTCCGACAGAGGGCAGCACTCTCAAATTATTTTACAAACCAGATTTTAGTCATTTTACAATCCAGAAGATCTCTCTGATATAAATTAACGGATTTTCCAATTTCAAAAATTCTAAAGTAGAATAAACTTTGTGCAGTAAATTACATCTATTACATTTTCAATTGACCAATTATTCATTTTGCACAAGCTTTATTTACAGATTCATAAAACTTTTTAATCGATCTGATTAATGGTTATTAAAATTATGTTTTTATTTATGAATATAGATTGACCTTGAATGTTTTATAAAATTGCATTGTAAAGACATCTTGAATTTTGGAACAATTTTTGAGTATACAACAACATAAAAAGTTTACTTTCAGATAAGTCTCATTCTTTAATATTCTTTGAGGAACACTCCTCTAACTCTAGAGTTTGTATAACTTTAAAATCAATCTTATCTTTTATTTCAATTTTTCAAATTTCGAAAAAGAAGATTCAAAGTATTACAGAACGATTCAAGGATTGTTTTTCATAGATTCTATGAGGCGTAGGAAAAGGATCTCGGCCAGTGAGTCTCAGATAAACCTTATCTTGCCTAACCACACACTCTGGAATCTTTAAAAATCCAATTTTAGACTTTATTTAGTTTAAAAACAAGAACCAACACTGTTGGACAACTCTTATCCCAACCAATATGATTATACCAATACGAGCAATCACGCACACAACTTATGATCACTTAACCTGCATCTTATATCTATGTTTGAGGCGCAATCAAGGTTGTATACTAAAGTAATAACTTAACAAGACAATAACAGTTTGCACCTTAGTTTGAAAACTTATCTATTTTTATTGTCATAGTCTTTTACAACTTGTTTGCAAATTAAACATAGTTTATTCTATATATAAGTAAAAATAAAGGTGAACTGCACCAAGAGCTATCTATTACTTACGTGCTATAGGCAAGGTAAATGATAACTAGCATTGTGTGGCAGCGTGGTGAATCGCAGCG
>DVQH01001561.1:0-12333 GCA_018231625.1 Papilio phestus | reverse complement strand
TTGGCCAGCTGGTCAATCCCTACACCCCACGCTCGTTCGCCCCATTCTTAGCACACACGCCTGCATCCGGGTCGATCGCTCACCTCGCATCATTCTGGCTCTGCATAATTTCATTAGAGGTTAATTTGGATAATTCATGTTGAAGCTTAAGACAAAGCCCACTGTACCTCTGAGTGGCTGATCTCTCACAATCAAGCCATTGTTACCTGTCAGAAATCGGACAGCACTATTAATGAGACTGAAGATCAGGGGGTATCAAGCTTGCGCGAGTGCAATCAGGTTATCGGCTGGCGATCATCTCCAATGCCAGAGGGTTAGTGAACGCTGAGACAATGAGTCCATCACACAAGGGCTTGGGTGTTTGCTTCTTGGCAGTGAGCAAGCAGCTTACCCTAGTGAGTACACTCTAGTGTCTGTGTTACTTGCGTTTGGCAATTGCGCGTTCGCTTAGTTAATACATCAAAATCTAATCGAAATATTACAATCGGCGAGTTAGCGCTTGAGATCGCTAACAACAGACGATGATTATATACCGACTAAGCAATAAACTGATACTGTTCATTCTAATGAGTTAGCATCTAATAGAAATATCTAAATGCAAATCGAGTAAACAAATTGATCAGAAGTTAGAACTAAACTGTCAAGTGTAGAAAACATAGTAAGAATATATTTTGAAACGACAGGCCTAGCCTTCTCTGCAGCTTGTTCATTGGTGACTGTTTTACCAAGATTTGTGTTTATCTAGTCCTGAGCTCACACTATTATTTGACCACGTTGAATGGTCGTGAAGCTATACTTGTTGGTGCGTCATGTCAGCTACCACTCAATTGCAGATGTTGCGGAGGACAAACACATGGCCAACTAAGCGGAACCGAGTTGACTCTCTTTCTCTCTCTCTCTCTCTTTCTCTCTCGCTCATCGCTTTCTCTTGCTGACTAGACCCTCGCACTGGAAAGAAAACGAATTCTGTGACAAGTGTTTAGTGCTTGACGGGTCTGTGAACCATACCTGTTTCTCTACCAGAGGAGAGTGATGAGAAAGTGAAATTGATTTTGGTTCGGCACTGTCGAAGGTCAAAGTACCAAGATGACATTACTTTCTATTGCCCAGGTAATCATTAGTAGTACAGACTGTGATCTACCTTGGCAGTTGGATCATTACTGCCACCAGGAGAGGAAGCAAAGATCGAAAGCAGTGAAGCGTTCGAATTCTTCGCTTTCTTTTGCGCTTACTTTATCACAGCTATCGACTTGATTGTTTTAGTCTACTGGACGGGCGGCACGGGCGAGCGAAATCAATGCACAATTAAGAAGTCGACAGCGACTACCCTGCACTACTAGTGCGTTGTGGGTGATGGGAGAAGGCACACACTCTTCATCAAGACCATCATTGATTGACTGATGAAAGCTAGTTCCGATCGATGCCGGCAAGCTTGGCGCCTCGCTACAGTCTTTTCGCTTGATCAAGTTAAAGGATCTTTGCTCTGGTGCCGCCATCGACAATTGATTTCTTTTTGCTAGCCGCTGACTCAGCTTAACCTTCCGATTCCTGGTATATCCGGTTCTCAATATATCCGGTTGGCTGCAAGACGGAATTTAGTTAGTTCCATGCATTCCACCCATATGTTTGTTTAGAGCAAAAGAAAGTTATTAGAGTGACTCTGATTTTAAAGTGTTGCAAAAACAAACCATGGTGTTGTTCAGTAAAGATGACTTGTGATTTCGCTGCATGTTGGGCATTGATCGCGCTAAGTGGATGTGTCTGTTCCCCATTGATCGCCCGACCAACCTGTGCGCGGCGCATTCTTGTATGGGAAAATAGTTTCCAGTCCATTACGGTCATCATCATCTAGCTCCCGCGCGGGGCAAAAGAATCGGGCACAGATTGAGCAACACGAAAAGGGCATGCACGATCTCAGCGACTGACTCGCGCAACCAGTGTTCAAGCTACATTGTGTTCCAGCTTTGCCTGTCATCTACTATAGCAATGAAATGTAATAACGATTGGCAAATTGATGTTAATCGAAGTGGAGCCACTACAAACAAACCACTACAACCACTTTGGCAAACATAACCATGGTTGTTTTCAGTGCGCTTAAATTGAATTAACCAAAGTTGTAGGAATGTGCACAGCTGGTGCTATAATCTAGCGTCTTTTCCCTTCCAAGATCGAGTATTGCATGGTATTCAACTATTGGATTCTCATTTTTGCACATTTTACATTCAATCTGTTATCTTTGTTCTTAGGAAATTATGCACTCAAAACCTCTAGTTACTTTAATTTGACTGTTCAATTTCTCTTTTCCTGTCTGTCTTACGAATGGCACGCTCTAAGTGACAAAACGCAGGAAATCTTAATAGCGTAATAGTGATCTCGATTCAGTACTGTGTCTAGTTTGATTTAATTGAGAGCCCATACCAGTAGTGCGCACTTTGTCATTAGCAACACTTAATCTTTGCGACATCTGTTGCATTGAGTCAAGCCATGTGGTGACGCGACATATGGAGAGCAGTGGAAAGACTAAGATGCCTTAGCGAAGAAAGCACACGTTGAGCGAGCATCATGGTAGGGTGAGAGTAAGAGAGATGGGACATCGACACCTGGCCTAACGAGCCGGTGCCGCGCGCCGTGCATCAGTGCACAATCGGCACTCGCCTGGTCGTGTGCTAATTGTTTTCGGCTTCACTCACCATATGTGTTTACATTGCTGCTCGATGTCATGTCAGTTTCCGCCAACCTCACTCTCGGTGTCCGATCATTATAGCGCGTGTTTTTTCAAATTTAAATGCCGTCGAATTTCAAGTTCTTTAAGCTTATATGAGCTACGGAAGTGTGGTGGCTGCTGACTCTACGAATAAGTTCCCTCTGACCTCGAGTGTTGTGTGGAGATTACGATGCTGAGATGTGGGACACTTACCGGAATCAGTGAAGCGAGTCAAATGACCGCGGCCAACACCGATCGGACTAACTCATCGAGCGCGAGCACTTGTCTTCCTGTGGTCACGGGGGTTTTATCGCAGTTACTGCCTGCAGTGTATCTGTCCGATGCTTGATCTTCAAATTCCATGCCGAGAGTAGTAGTCGAATGTGTGCTTCTCACACGCTTACACTCGATCGACAGCTCCCGAGCAAGGCGCAATCCAGTCAGCTCCTATCATCACACAATCGAGCGAATGAATTTTAATTCGCTTTGATACTATGGCGCTAGGTGCCAGTTTGGAGCCACTTGAACAATTTTTGCATATTTGACCATTCAGTGGTTTATACTGATATTAGCGACATGCTAAAACATCCAGTGACGGCATTGATCGCAAATTGCCTCATCAATTTTCATTGCTAAACACACTTGGAGTTGGTTAAATGATTTCAACTAAGGCGAGTGGAACCTGCCACAATCTATCTAAATAGTGCACTCTTGGCAGGTAGCAGAGGGCAAGTCCGATTTTATTTTTTATTAAGTGATAGTGCTTGTGAGTGAGGAAACGATGCAGTCTGGCTCTATCGGTGATCAATGGCAGTACCAGTAGTGATGGTTGCCAGTCAAACCAGCCAGTGCGCTTGGGACACCATTGGACCTCACTCCACCAAGGCGACATTCACGATGAAGATGTGTCAAGTGAGTGATGGCGATCCGATAAGACACCCTCAGTCAGACGAAACCGCAGCTTACCACAGTGGTCAGAATCAGACGCACGCATCTTTTCTCCAATGCATTGGTAAAGCGGACAATCACACTCACAAAGTGGGATTGCTCTGCTTCTTCGCACGAGCACCACACCTTAAAAACTCTTCGCCTCAGCTGTCTTGCACTGACCGGCTTCTCTCTGTCCGTCAGCAGTGTAGCACTTTGTCTAGTGGCAATTTTTATTTATCTTTTTATTAGCTTTCAATTATAAAAATGTTTACCTGTTTGCGCTTAAATAAATTCAACCTTAAAATTGAGTGAGTGTGCGTGCCGGCAGTCAACGAGCACGATTTATGGTGGACAGTAAGACAGAATGAGAAGAGGTCGGGCGCGCGCCATTGCCTGCTCAACTGCAGTCCTGGCTCGTGAGCCACTGCCTACAGCCCTTAGTGTTATCAGATTGCCCATTGTCATTTACTGCTCTTTTGTCAGCTCATTTGGTCGATGTGTGATAAAATGTAAATGGCTGCTCGATGCCAGCCAAGCTGCACCCAGTCACTGTCGATTGGCGTACCAACACTTCAGGTAATGCAAGCTGCCGCCGGCAACAAATCAATTAGACCTGTTGCGCGCTGTACTATTGATGGTTCCACTTGGTACCCTTGAATGCATCTCTAGTTGGCAGAGACTAGTTGTACCATTTTTCTACGGATGCATCCAGGGCGATTGTTGATTTTGGCGTATCTCTCACTGCGAGTGACACTGTAAAAAAATATTTGCATATTTAAGTGAGCCGACTGACAGGTATATGTGCACCAATCGCCTCACTCATTCTCAAGCATAATAATTTACCTGTGGCGATGAAGCTGGCAAATGCGTTCGGCAGCAGCAATGGTGGCAATTAATATTAATCTAAATGGATTATAGCCGCCCTGAGTGTGTGGCGTCACGACTGACACTGTACCACTGAACTATGCAGTTTGAGACGTAACGAACCGCCCAACCGGTCATCTGCACTCTATCTGCTGCAACTATGATTTAACTAAATGATTTTTCGATCAACATTTCTCTTTCTAACCAAGATGCATCTTGTTTAATGAGACAAGTGTTTCTAAGAAATGTCTCCAGTTTGCTCGCTTGATTGAGAGCATTGTGTGGCTCCCTCGGGCGAGAATGTATCACTTTTGACCAATTTTTCCAGACCAGTGCTTGTGTTTTTACCACTATTGTTGCTTGAATCTCAATGGCTGCATTTGGTTTATTGAATTTAGAAAGCATTTAATGAGAAACAGAACAGAGCTATCTGCCGCGTGGTTGACGGAACAACTAGCAGCACGCCCTAATGATGAGTGGCAAGGATCGATCAAGTGTCGAGCTGGCACCCGCCGGTGGCACCGTGTATCAATGTGCGCCAATTAGTGCTGGCCATTGTTCTGTGCACCACCACCTGTGTAGAGTGACTAGCAATTTTGCTCTAGAAACGCGCTCTCTATGGTCATCTCACTTGGAGGCTCGTAAAATGACTACAGAAACGGCAACGTCTTCATTACACAAGCGGACAGAATCGAGCCTCGGGAAATGGCTGATTTTATTAGTCACAGCATCGTTATTTGATGACCGCAACTGCAGTGGTGGTGGCATACCCAACCAGCCAGTCTGGCTTCATTCATTCATATTTTTGACGAACCAGCACATTCTGAGTTCGCGCCGCCATTTGCGGGAAAGTGAACGAGGATGATTTAGATGCTCGTTACCGCGAACCGTCTGAAGCGTGCCTGAGCACATTCCTTCAGCGACCAACTCACTTACATTAGTCCAAACTTGTTTCCAGTCTGGATCGGTAGAGTTGTTGACGGTACACTGAACTAACCTTACCATCTATATAGAGCCGTGGTTGAACCAGTCATACTAATTCATTATCTACCTTACAAATTAAATTAAAAGAAACCGCGCATTACCGTACGGTCATTTGCGCATTTTAATCAAGCTTGTCTGTTACTATGCAAGATCTTAGTCAACACTTGATCTGAGTTGAGTGTCTGGTAGAGTTCACGATTATCGTGGAATGCATCTCGTCGTGCAATGAGTACTTTTCTATTTCGAAAATTGAAAAGCGTTTTGTAATTGGAACTCGTGTATTACTTCTGTGCCTTCTAAATAGTGAAAACACTCCTAATATAAATGTTTATATTATTTTTTTCAGTGGTTTTGGCCTGCTATTTTCCTGTAGAGTACCAGGGAACCTTTCTTATCCAGACCCAAACAACACGCACGGAGAGCTCAACCCAAGTCACTTATTCAGAAGTGACCATTGAAGCTGATGCCATTCCACCCTGGGGCCGCTGTCACAAGCGCCGCGGTAACAATGTTATTCTTAAGGACAGCACGGGTGCCGAAGACTGTCTCAGATGTTTTCATCTTTCGATGAAAACACCAAATATAATTCAACTACACACCGATGGACTTGAGAGATGCTACACTAACGAAGAGGCGGCTCGAGCCACATGTCCCTTAGACAAGGACATTGCAAAAAAGAAGTTCAAAGAAATCATTCTTTTCCGTAAGTGCAGTGTTGCAGTATATGCACCTTTCTAATCGATGGCTATAGTCAAAGCGAGTAGAGACAGACCATATCAGTGAGTTATCTCGAATGTTGACTTCGCTGATCAGATGGGATCCGCTCGTGATACGGCATTACTTGCCCTAAGTCAAGTCATATTTTAGATAGTTAATTTAATTTAGTTGTAATAAATTAATACTCAACTTACGGAGACAAGGCAGGGCAAAAATATATGCCACATGTCTGCTCCGTATTGATGAAGTAAAGCGCGAGTGCAGGTGAATCTACCCAGTGACGTGATTAATCATTGCATACTAGAGCACTAACAGTGACATCGAAGAGTCGTTTGGTGTCCGCATTTGATGCTAGCTAAATTAGGGTTATTGCCTCTCTCTCTCTCTCTCTTTCAAATCGATTAGATTGCACTTGAACTTATTGATTCAGATTACTAAGTAATCCACTATTACCTTTTTATACGCAGGAAAACACGTGCCAGGGGGTTTGCAATCTGTAGAGCACGTTTTTTGTCCTTTCAATGGGCGCTTTCGATTTACATACAGTGGTAACAATGGAAAACAGAGATGTGAAAGTACATTCTCGGAGATGTCCAACTGTCCACACGGAAACGCTCTCAACGTCAAGTTTCGCAAATGTACTTTTCCCACAACTGGTAAGTTCGAGCTCGATCGGAGTTATCAATTAATGTTTTATGATTGGCATTTGTTGACAACTTTATCTTTCTATTTCTGATTTACCCTAGACCTTAGTTTTCTCTGTTTGGGCGATTGGGAAAGTACGACCGGCGACCGGTATCTTGCCCTAATGGATCTACGAGAAGATCAGGTCGAAACGAGACCCAAGTATCGTTGCGGGGTAAGGCTTGAACTTGCTAATTATTCGATGTCTATATCAGAAAGCGGACACGACACGAGCATGAGACGTGCAGCGCGCGCGGCTACCTTCCACCAAAACAGTGATGCGCTTGTTGGCCTCTCTGCTGACCGCAGTCGCTGCCACTCGGCGTCTCCGCATCATTACATGCCTATTGTGGCGATCGTTAACGCGCCAAACATGCTAGTACTGAGTGCGCGCTCGATTCTGCCCATTTCTTCTTGCATGACTTCTTCAAATCAAATTGTTTTGCCAAGCTGGTAGGAGAACTGTCAAGACGTGCGCAGCAGTGAGGGCTATGGCACGGTGGTGGCCGGGCGCTGGCCCACCACTGGCGCATATCCGTCTAGCGGGCATCTGCCGCCATTGGCAACAAGTTCACTACCAGTGGTGGTTAGGCCATCACAACTCACGCCAAACAAAGTGAATACTAACTGACAGCAATAGATCAAATGGCATTGTATAGTGTTATAGTGATACTGAATAATCAAAATAATTAGTCTTATTCGGTCAGAGTTCTAACATGATTTAGATGATCAAATAGCAATGCGCGAGAGACCGTGATGTGAAGCGAGGTACCAATAATTGACATGCCATTTGCACTTTCATCTACCCGATATTTATTTTAACTTGAATCAATTTGAATCATTCTAGCTGTACAAGGAAGATGCAAATGGTCAAATTGTGGTATCGCTCGCTTCTGATTCGACTTGCAACATGCATTTGTCGAATTCCTCACATGGATTTGAATCTTTGAAACTGACACCAACCGAGATGCGATGGCAGCGCTCTGACCCAATAAGAGCAATCAGCAAAACTTGGAACCCTGCAGAAAGTTTGAAATGTCGCTTTCCAGACTGGATGCAAGGCAAGTGGCAACGGACCAAGGTGGAAAGCAACCAGTTCACCTACAAGGATGCGGTTAATCAATTTCGCACGATCCGTTCGCGCTGTTTTATGCGCCAGAACGATACCCCTAATGACCGTTTCGTGGTGCACTCCGTCACTCAGTGGTGAGTACTCTTTTCATTCTTCCCCTCTCTTCGGCGCATTCCCTCGCGACCACAGCGCCAACCAAACGATGCTAACCTGATCATTTGGATTCATTTAGCGGGGAACAATCGTACAGCTGTCTATGGGTAAAACGTCGTTCGCCAAACATCATGGAATTCAAGTATAGTCAGAGCAGTCAAGTTATGAGTGAAAAGCTCTGCGATGATCACAACTTTGCCTCTAGCCAATGGATTACTGAAGGAAGTAAGTACAACTGTCTGATTGGTATGAACACAATTAATAACCGCTGACGCGTGCTTTGTCCATACAGAAGAGAAGATCGTAGCCCAGTCAACGCCATGCCCGATTACGGGCGACTACACGGGCGAGGTTCCCGGTGCAAGTGGCCTCTGCGCCAAGGTGGCCTCCGACTGTAACAATCCAGACATAATGTTCTATAGTGTAAGCAGCTGCGAAAATCGATCGCACGTCTACGAAGGTGAGTGAATCTTCTATCTCGGCTTGTCAACCAAGCTGATCGATCGCCCCTTGTCTCTGGTTCTTCTTGTTCTTCCACTTGAGAGATAAGCACCCAGTAGCCTATGAAGTGTACCCCTAGTTGCCGTTAAGAGATTAGACAATCCAAAAATCCGAGTTCGCGCTATTGCAAACATTAAAGTGAAATTGGGCCCGTTCAAAAGCGACAGTACAGAAGCACTAGGCAAGTGACTATTTGGATGACAGAAGTCATCGGATGTCATGCATGAAATAAATAATCGCGCCACAGCACACCATTACTGGCCAAGCAGGTCAGGAATCGGGCAGACTACAGGTTGCAATGCCCGGTTGGTTTGGTCCGGCTGGCACTGATTACAATTAAACATTGCACACTTGGCTGCGCGCGCCAGCCAGCCAACTTCAAGGAGCCCAGGAGCCGCGTACAAGTCTGACATTGACTGCCTACCTGATCTACCTGACAGTTTCACCAAATCGAGCTCAATTAGAAGCGTGGAAAGAATAGAACTCGGTAGTGGCAGAGGCCACAGTGGCACCACTAACGCAACTAAATCTTGGTTAGTGTTCGCTTGAAAGAGCAAAAAACAGCGGTGATCTTCTCCGGTTGCCTCTAGTCTGTCTGCCCGTCGATGTTCTGCCATTGCATCGATAATGCCAGTCACTTGGTGGAGAGTGAGATTTATTGGATTGCACTGGGTAAAAGCTCACCTTGCTACCTATGGGCTTGTCGATGGTTTCATTTAAAATTAAGATGAAATAACTGGCATAAGTAAGCTAACGAAAACAACAGAGTCCACAGTAGACAAGATATATTATGCAAATTTTCTGGCCGCAGTAATGATGGTCAAAGCGATACCGCTGACCGGGCGGGCGGTCGAATCATTCTCACACCTTATGGAACTCATTTTTCATCGATCGCTCATTGGTTGTTTTGCTTATCTTTCTACAGAGCGAGAGTATCGATGTTTGGGCAACTGGGAAGAGGATGGCATCCTCTACACCTTCACACAGCGACGTGATATGCCAGGTCATCAGTGCTTTGTAAGTATTGTCCCGAGAGCAATGCGATAGGTTTGAATTCTCTCCTTTCTTCTTACTAATATTTTGTATTGGTGTCCGTAGGCCGGCAAAGTCTATCGAAATGGTGATGAAGCATATATCAAAGAAGCTGGTGAGATGAGCTGCATGAGGTAAGAATTCCTGCTGCCTCGACACTGCTCCCCGCCGCTGCCCACACCTGACAGCAGCGCGCAAGACAAATTATTGACAAATCTAGACCGATCGCGAACCGGATAGTGCGAGCATGTGAGGTCCTCTGCAGAAAGGCGCTCAATCGAGCCGATTCATCGCAATGCTTTCTATGAATTTGACTTTTGGCAAGCAGTGCGCAAATGGTAAAGTGCAATCTGGAGTGTTGCGCTTCTGCTGGTGGGAACTCGCTAGTGCCCACTCGAGCGACTTAGCTGAAGCTAGAGGCCAAGCCAAGTCATAACAACGAAGCACTCTTGGTGGTGACCGACTGTGCTCGCGTCGGGAGATTTGATTTGTTTCGCGCGTTCACAGTCTGCCAGACCGACAGAGGCGAACGGTGAGGCCGAGCCACCGATTGCAATCAGACATGCATAAGTCGAGCGATGACGATGATGAAGTAGGATTTGATTTGATGACTCGGGATTAAGACTGCCGACACCAGCGGGTGTTGTTCAGGCAGCAATGGTATCATCAGACAATGACATGCTCGCACCCACCACCACGCACGCTAATAGTGCCTAGCTTGGTGCCATACTGCTTCAAATCACAACACCCATTACCAGATGCACAGTCTCATTATTGCGCGTTCCATTCCGACTGGCCACTTGACTTGCACATACTCTCGAGATACTTAGAATGACATGTAATAACCAATTGTTTCTTTCTCAGGGGCGAGGATGAAGATCCAATCATTTTTGGCATGAAGATCACCAAACAAGGTAATTTGACAGACTTTGCCCGAGTTTGAGTTGTACCTAACCATAAAATGCCCTATTTAGCATCTTGTCCGCGTTTGTCACCCAGCATGTTGAAACCACCGCTGTGGTCAATGCACAACCCGAATGTAATTGCGAAGAACCCATCATATCCGGTGGTGCATAAGACTCCAATGCCACCACTACTTCCTCCGGTGCCAGCAGCTCCTTTCGTTCCAGCCATAACAATAATGCCTCATTCCAAATCTGTTCAACCCAACAAACCCATACCGCAAATACCAACTCGTCCCACAATCATTGATCCCAACAACTGGTACGATCCTGTTATGCCATCCACCAGCACGGGCTTCAAACCTATCCAAGGTAAACCATTTGTCACGTGTGGTAATCACTTTTACTAATCACATATTTGTTCCAGGTCATTCATACGGAGTGATAGCATCATCAGTTCAGTCGAGAACGACTACATCTGCAACCATCCTCTTGATACTTACCTTCTGCCAGCATTGGTTGGTTAAAGTTCACTTTTCATAGTGTTTAAGTCTCCACCCGAGCCTGTCACTAGTCATCAATCGATCACCAAGACATAAGCGCGACCTGTGTTCGATTTCATCTCTCCAATGAGCTTAAATGAATGATGTATGGTTAACCTCGTACCAGGACAAATCAAAACACCTTTAACTTAGACGCTCTTTTGTACGTAGATACCGTCAAACTTTTCTGTGATTGCCACTATTCAATCTCTTCAACTGTATATTTTTTATTTTTAAGCTATATATCCACTCAGAATACACATTGTTTTACAATTATATATTTCCTATCCTTTCAATGTCTAATCTGCTAAGTTAAACACATTTTGTACAAAATCACAAAAAGCATTTATAAAATAAAATAATTTAACTCCAAATCCAAGTGTTTCCTTATTTAAACTTAGATAGTAGAAGAAAGTAAAGGAGAAAAAGAAAGAAGCAAACTCCAAGAGCAAGGTAACAGGTTGACTTGGAACTACGATTCGAGATGAGCAATCGGTTTAGCCTGTTGCGTGTGTTGCGCAAAAAGACAAAGTTGGATTCGAATTCATCGTCCTGCAAGAAGAGATCGTATTCAATCATATATTCACTTGCAAACTGTCAAGTGTATTTTAACTTGTCCACTTCCTTCTCTACCACTACAATGGAGTTTTGCTGTCATAGCAGGAAAGTAACCAAGTTGTAACAGATATTAAAAATAGTAATAACAAACCACTTCATCCAAAAACCGATTATGCCTTCTCGCCTCGTATTCAATATCGATTGCGTACTAAAAACGTTATTAAAATATAAATAGATAACTTAGGTTTATTTAAAAAATTCAACTTACATTTTTAAGCAATGTCACTTTATGGGACAAGTTTTCGGCTCTTTCTCGGTTATCATAATCGAGCAAATTTTGCATTTGATCTAGTAGTTTAAAAAGGCAGTGTTAATATCTCCAAGTTAAACCAAACCACTGGCTTAAGTTTGACTTACCACTCATCTTATCATGTAATTTTCATATTATTATTGGATTGATTGAAAGTCTTAATGCAACTAGATCTACTAGAAATCACACGAAAAATTACTGTCTCTTGACACGTTGTTTACATTGTTGTAATAAGGTGGTTTGGCACATTTCAACAGCAGATGGCGCTTTCATCAAACAATGTAAAATGTAACAGAGCTTATTTTATGAGTACAGGTGAAAATTTATATTAGGTCTCGCCACTAAATCGTGCGGATTAGCCAATTATAGTGCATAGATGG
>DVQH01001560.1:0-12341 GCA_018231625.1 Papilio phestus | reverse complement strand
CGTATATTGAATTCTTGAAATTAACGAGAACCTCGATGTTGTCTTCCTCAATGAGGTGACTTTTCAATATTAATAATCTCAATTCACTTAGACACCAGTCTCTTATACAGCAAATATTTTGTGTCGCAGTTAAACCTAGGAGACCACATAATGCAAGACTTCATGAACTTCTGGCGCGAGGAGTACGAGCTGGTGAACCGCGATCTAGGTTGCGCCATCAGCTGCATCGCCGCCAAGCTGGATCTGCTCACTGAGGACCTCAGGATGCACCACGACAACGCGAGGGAGTTCGCTATTAAACATGGAGCTGGTAAGTCATTCAATTACACATTTCACAGTAGAAATTAGTATAAGCTTCCATGACCGTCAGTTCGGCATTGAGGTAAATTCAAACAACCAGACAGCTGTTTGAATTATGCAGATTGTCGCGCATTCGAACCAGTTTGTGGATTGGCCTAAACGTTGCGCCTCGGGGGATGTTTGTGAAGGGAAAAGGGTTGCCGAGATAAGAGATAGAACACGGACAGACGTCGGTCCTTGTTGGCCGTCATGTTTTTGTTATTTCACTTTTATCAGTTCGGATCAGTCCGGTTTGCTAAAAGTACTTTTGCAAATAAGAGGACGGAGGAAAAGGGTCTTGTGATCGGGGTCATATAAATTTATGACATTTTATCCCGAAAGGAAAGCTGATATTTTAACTTTACGTTTTTATACTAGACGAGGATATAGCGAAGCAGTTGGTTTCAATTATCCACGAGTGCGAACGGAACAACGAGGGTGACAGCGACGACTGCCGGCGTGTGCTGGAGATCAGCAAATGCTTCCGCACCAAGATACATGAACTCAAGTGGGCGCCCTCTATGGAGGTGCTGCTAGAGGAGATCATGACAGAGGTCTAGGAAGACACGATATTTGAAGTTTGAACAACACGTAGAATATTCCTGGATAGTTGAAACATCAGAGCCTACCCTGCCGTACCATGGATTCCGATTAATTTAAATGTTACAAATCTCCCTCCATCCTCGTCAGCTAGTTCCTAGTCTACATTTCTTGTGTTTTTTACTTTAATTAAATTAAAATGTAGGTGTTAAATAGTTTGAAACGGTTGTATAATAAAGGTGTGATGGCATTTCTTTTCTTTTCATAAAAAAAATGAAGCAGTTATTAGAAAAATAGCGGAATTCAACCCTATCTAATCTCATTCCATCCCAATCTCGATAATTCCCAGCATGCTGCAGCTTATCTCAGCTCCGTGCAGATCTAATTACAGCAGATTGCGACTGTAATTAAGTAATTAATCAAGCGTCAGACGCGGCTAATTGGCGCTCAGAGACGGAGCAATGCTCATCGCGACTGACGACAGAGCACAAACACTAATATATGGCATTGCAGATAATCGCTGAGATGCGCTTTGATGTCAGCACTTACAATCAACAATAACTTGCTGATAGTACTCACGAGTCTTACTTACTAATTCATATTAAAAGAAAGTTGCTACCCTCAACACTATATACGTTGTCAGATAAGCTGAAATTATTATACAAAGTATTATGTAACCAGCATGTAATAAAAGGAAAGCTGTAGGAAGCACCTGTTTGTATGTATCGCCGTGTATCTGAGAAGACACGTTGTAACTCAGCGATGTGTATTCGAGGCACGCGTGTTGCGGGGGTGCAGGGTGCGAGGGGCGCGGGGGACATGGACAAGGACAGGGGTAAACAATAAAATGGTTCGCAGCCGCTGCGCGGGTGGGACACCTCACGATTGCCTTCGCTATAAAAAAACTTTCCAGATATTAAATTAAGTTATCTGATTTAATTTTAATTGAAAAGGAATACATAACGTGGCATCATTGTAATACTGTGTAGATTGACGATATCATAATTAATATTGATATAGATATAGAGTATAACATATAGAGTATAACAATGTTATAGAGTAGTACAGAGTATTGTAATCACAATGCCAAAGAATTTGTATTGTCAAAGCCTACAGTTGATACAATACATAATATTTAAAATATTTAATATTCTTTTTCTTATAATCCCAAAAAGTAGTATGACTAAAACAGGCAGGCTGTCCTCAGTAAAAGCGATTGAAAGCCGACATTCTAGCCGCAGCAATGACTAAGTAATGTTAGGTAACTGTTCCGTTGAGGCCGGCAGTAAATCTTCGAGAACAATCGCCGGCTGTCTTGCGCGGACTGCGGGCTGCGAACTGCGGGCTATCAGGACATCAAACTTCAATTAGCTCCGAGTAGCGGCGTCAGCCTATGCTACGGCTATGAGTGTCCCGCGCCGCTCTGTACAGCGAATACTCGTATAGTGGTACTATAGTTCTGTACTTCAAACTTAGGAAGGTTTGCCGTTGTTACTTAGTGTAATTATATCGCAGCCCGAGTTCTTAAACTAAACAGTGCTCATGGTTTTAGATAGATGTATTGATATTTCTGACATTGTACGGGATCTTTCTCCTTTAATATGAAAAAAATATGTGACTTAATAGCGATTTGTTAATTATCCATTTAATGCATTTTCAACGGGTCCTCTATAGAACTCCGGCGTCCAGTTGAGGTGGTAAATGTTTGAGCGAAAGCAGATCATGGTGGTGAGTCCCGCGACGCACGCCTTTCGCTGCGAGCTGGACTCGCGCTGGCACGTCCTGAACACTTCCAGCAGAATCAGCGCCCGATGTTCATCTGCATCACCAGCATGCCCACCAACGAGACAAAGTTAATAAGTGACCTCGATAACATCGATGCAGAAGATCGTATTTATATTTTGGGTTGAATGAAAATACGTGATTGTGCATTGTTTTAAAACGGAGAAGATACCGTTAACCTACGTAACATTTTTTCTAAATAACCCAGGACAAATGACTAACGTATTCTATGCTATGCTACATAAATACCGGCTCCATTATCGCGGAGGAAGTTGTTGACGTTGGTGTCGTTGAGGGAGCCGTCACGGTTGCGCAGCTGCAGCTTGAACATGCTGCAAGCGGCCAGGCAGCCCAAGTAGATATGGCCCGTGACGTTCAAATCGCGATTCCAGAAGTCCAACACGTCTTTGAAGTATCCCGTGTTCGGGTACAGCTGCAACCACAGCCCATCTCTCAATATAAGAACAGTAACAGAAGAGAGGGAGAGAGTACAACAGTGTACACCGTACCAACTGGACGCAATACAGCATCGTGGAGCCAAACTTCTTGCTGATCTCATTGATGATAGAAGCCGGTTCATCCTCCGCCAAGGCCGTCGCCAGCAGCAGCAGCAGCGCCTTAAGCACCACTAAATGCATTGTTATCCTGAAGCTAATTGTTCGTCCTTGCAGCGCAGATATCACCGCAGTTAGCACGACGAATGCATTGATTGCTTTCGTACCGGAGACAATTTGTTTGCGATGTGCTGAGACGATTACAATAATGAAGTCTTGTCTTTTTTAGTTAGATCGTAGTGTAATTCTTAAACTGTAAGTATTTATGAACAAGAATTTACATTTGTAGTTAAGTTAGCAAAAGAGTATGTACTACGTTGTACGCACTGGTAATCTGATTTTCATTGATAATATATGACTTTTAGGAAATAAAGAGGAATCCTAAAGAAAAAAAATCGAAAAGAATTAAATATAAAAGCGTTTTAGGGGACAAGAGGCAGGGAGTGAAAAACAAAGTTATAGATTTCGGGTACAGATTACCAAGTAAAGTGAAGTAAACTGGGCGCCGAGGGCTGAATAATAAGACGACGATAGGTTACAGGCGTATATCTGATGCAACACTAGTGATGATGAATTGAGGTGTCAGTAGCTGCCAGGCGCCCAGCCAAGCTGCTCGATGGTAGCTCGGTAGCAGCGGAGCGCGGCCAGGCCGGCACTACACGTGCGCTGCATGAACCCGCTACTCTGATGGCACGATATGAACATCTTCTCCAGCCGCCAGCTCGTGGTCGGATCTACACACACTTTGCTATTGGGTACGTCAAACTATCAACCGAACCTCAACCTCATAAAGACTACGATTTATTAAGAGGAGCATGTAAATACAACACTTGCGTACTTTACGTTGCAGTGTTCGTGGTATCACAACAAGTAATCACTTTTCTTTAAAACCACGCTGAAGGTAATCACGTGTGTCAACTTGAGAAAAACAACGAACCAGCGTTGTTAGAGGCGATGAAACGGCGCACGTTGGCGACGTTAATGCGACCGTCTCTGTAGATCAGTCTGAGCGCCCGCATTGCGCACACTGCCAGGCAGCCTTGCCGCACATTCTGCACCTTATACTCCGGGTCCCAGAAGTTGTCCATATCCGGATCCACATAATAATTTGGAAACATCTGTAAAAAATTAAGCAAGTGGGTTCCAGTCTGCATGGATTTGTTTTTCTTTGAAAATTTTCTCTTCGCTTATAATAGAATAACAGTTTCACTTTGCCTTAATTAACATTGTTTCCCACGTTGTTGGCGTAATGCTTTGTGTACTTGTATATCTATAAAAGGTATTTGCAAAGCGTTCTTTTAGTTATTTTCAACAATTTGCACACGAACTCTTTGTGATAGAATAATGAAGAAAACATCTGTTGTAACAACCCATACCTTTCTACTGCACCGTACCATGATATCGCCCATTTTGGAACTGATGTCGTTGACAACTGTCCGAGATGATTCGTAGGCGGCAAGAGGTGGGATTAGAATAGCCAATGCCGCCAGTAACAACAACACCATGTCTGTCGAGTCGAGCTTGCTCCGAGCTAATGACGGGGTTCCGTTCAAAGCAGACACTCACTTTGTATCAATTTGTTTTGTAAACAACATTCGTTTGTTTCCGAGTGTACTAATTGCGATACAACAAGAACAAATTGTGTACGCGATTGTACTGTACCACTTATTTAGTGCCTACTTGTTCAGACAAATGGCAGCATATATCGTTTTGGTAATTTATTTATAGGCTTAAGTTATCTTGAAATACTTTTGCGATAATTTAAACTTTGTATTGAGTGTGTGAATGTAAGTTGAACGAATGGTAGCAATTTTTTGGGCAAAACAACATTTAAAATATAACAGTAAAGTATAAGTACGCGTGTAAATAGAACAGAAAACTATCTTAATGCATTTTTAAGCCGGCTAATGCAGCCGAGAGATGGCGCCGCTGCTGCAAATGCATTACAGCAATATTTACTAATAATAGTGTTGTGTTTTTTGCACTTTACCAACATTGAAGTCGAAAGACTCATGTATTAAAGTTGTAGATTTTAGCTAACAACTGCAAGGATAACAGAATCTTGCACTGTATTTCAATAAAACCGATCACTTATTACAAAAATAAACATTTTAACATGAACATTTAAAATTGCAAATAACTACCACATCTAATTAAAATAAATTCTGAATGTTATCTATCCATTAATTCAAACATCGCTTTATGTTGCAGCGATCTCTCAGTGTCCGGGGAGCGCACCGGTTCGCTAAATTAAGATAAAATGCGAGATTATCTCAATCACGTAACGCTAAAGTACTAAAACTACATCTGCACGTTGTTAAGTTATTACAAAAATGTTACGTTTAATTTAAAACAGCTAACATTACGTGACACTTCGTTATATTCTTCACTCACAAAGAGTTCGAGGTCCGAGTCCCAGTTTAGTTCTGATTTAAAAGAATTGTAAACTTGTACAGCGAACAGACAGGCGTCCTTTTTCATCGAGATATGTATGAGACGAGCGGTATGTATTTGATTGCGGACCTGTTAAATGTAATTAATAAAAAAAATATTGTAGCGATGCTAAGTCACACAGGCAACAAGATGTGGTTATTTTATAATATCGATGTAACTTAATACGAGTGCAGTGTTACGTGTTGTAAAACGAACAGTCAGGATTGTGTAACTTGAGACGCACTTCATTTTTTTTATTTAACACCATCTTATAAATTATGCGGCTATTAAAATGCGTTAACACAATATATACTCTATGTTATGTGCCAAATAGAATAAAACTTTTCACATTTCCATGTGATTTCGTACTTTTAAAGCATTTCAGGTTACATTTTCAACAGCCAACATGCAGTACTTTATTTATATAGCAACTACTTACTATTTTAAATTGCAAATACACAAGAAACATTCATTACATTTATTTTTATGACGCGTCTAGAATCTGCACGGTTATTTTGTACTCTACACCAAGCTGTTAAAGTTTCGTTTCCATTGTTTTATACCAAAAGTTACACAAACTAATGGTTGTTGGGTTACCAAATTAGAAGTGCGGGTGAATAAGTTATAGGGTTGCCACCTTTTTAGCTTTGGCTCAAATTCTCCGGATCTGTATGGCTTTCGTTATCAGCCAAGAAGTATAATGTCACCGGTAGTTGTTTTTTGCAGCCGAGGTTTGTCTACGTTTGTTGAAAGTTCGCAGCCCTAACAAAATGTTATAGAAGGTGGAGTGCGAAAGTAACAGCAAATACAAGTTGGCACGTTGCTGCAGCGCTGACAGGCTGATGGATGAAGTTGACGCACCTACGAGGAAATCATTAAATATTAATGTTGAGATGAATTTCGCAGAATTTTTCCAACGATATTTTATATGCTCTACCAGTATGAAGTCTTATTATCTCAGATATTTTTCTAACTGGCTATAAACCTTAGACTTTTTAGCGATAAACAGATAAAACTCAATTATTTTTTACGGTAAAAAAATGATAACGATTCCACAACTTTGCTATTACATTGTTGCAGGCGCAGGTGTTAAAAGGTCTTTAAATAAAAGCGATTGTTTTAATTTTTTTTTTATTAAAAAGATCCATGTATATGTAATTATATAACTCATTTTGTCTTCATGTTCAAGTGATAAACATGGGACACGTCGTCGTCCCCTCTAAATTGTTGTATATATAGAAAACGTCGTAAAATCTCAATAAAGTAAATCAAATACATGGCATATGCTATAGAGAAAGGTAGGGGCGGCGGACAATGAGCGATCACGCCTCGTGCAGCGCCTGGCTGACATTCCGTACACGTAGCGCGGGGCGCCAGGAGCCGGCGGGCGTCGGGGGACACATAAATATTACCAAAGAAATCGCGACCTCTTTTATATGGAAATTTTTATATTTTCCACCAAACGAAGTCGCGGTCGGCATGTCTGTCGCGTTTGGTTTTATTGTTTAGAGATAATGGTGTGCAGGTGCGCGCCGCCGCTCCACATATCAACGATATCGAACACTTACTTTGAACGTAGATGCTACTGAATTATAATTTTACGCATTGTTTACTTTCCCCTCAAACAATATTTTGTGTACCAATAATACAAATTGAGACCCAAGAAAACGAATCGGTTTTAATTTGGTTCGGTTTTAATTTAACAAATTGATGTTCTCTGGATCACTTAATAAGTAAAAGATTCG
Organism: Papilio phestus; assembly: GCA_018231625.1. NCBI lineage: Eukaryota > Metazoa > Arthropoda > Insecta > Lepidoptera > Papilionidae > Papilio > Papilio phestus. Next base: position 4,948 of record DVQH01001560.1, on the reverse strand, counting down.
GGAATTATTAAAAGAAGTTTTACTTCAATCATTTTTAATATCTGATATCTATATTTCAAATCACGTTCTATCTTACTAATCTTACTTCTTACTAATATGACAAATGGATTTTTGTTAGAGTTTGTAGTCTAAACGGCTGAACGGATCTCGATGTTTGGCATAGATGTAGAGTTTGGTCTGGAAGAACACGTAGGGTACTTTCTTTTGTTTTTTTTTAATCCACGCGAACAGAGTAGCGGGCGAATGCTAGTTATTTAATAAATTGTCATAAACCTGAGGCGGCATCAATCGATGCCCGGTGTGTGAAGGATTGCTCGCTATAGTGATAGATGACGGTCTGTCTGCTCGCGAAAGGAACTAATGGCCACTACACCTGCTGGGGACTGGGGTCTGGGGACTGGGGCCGAGTGCAACAATCATTCACATCACGTAATAGGAATAATCCAAACTTTATACCAAATCATCCCTCTTCAAAACAGTTTTTAGATAAAGTACCAGTTATTGGCGTATCAAATGTTATGTAAGACTAATTTAATATGATAATTGTATTCAATTATGGAAGACTAGCTTTCGCACGCGACTCCGTCCGTGAAATTAAAAGTAAATCGAGTAACCTGTGTGTTCTTCACTTCTACAAACTCTAACATACATCCATCCATCCTTTTAAAGTTGGCATTTATAATATTAGTAAGAAGTAAGATATGCAATGCAATTATTAAGCAAAACAAGTTGAGTCAGTAGCATACAATAATATAACCTATACCAAGGTAACTCGGTCTGGAATAGTTTAGCAAATGTCTTATCCTCTGACGGGATATGTTGCTAGTTCAACTTTTTTAAATGAGTAAAACTCTTTGAATCAAGACTACATGAAAGTAAATTGAGAGTTGAGTCCCGGCTTCAGTAAGAAGCAATCATCGTGTGTTCGCGGCGGCGGACCTCACGTGCCTGCAATCCGTCACTACGAGGCTACCGGTTAGGCTAGGGCTATGGGAAAGTGATTCCGCAGTCCGCAGCCAATGAGCCGCGGAATGGGAATCGTGACGAGAATCGCTACACACAAAACACGGCACTGTTATGAACATTATGACAACAGCATGTAATACATAAATGCCTTACATAAAATCTTATAATTAGAGGACTGTTGACGAATTTGAGCATTATAAAATTGTATTCTCACTACTGAACCACTAGTATTCCCATAATTAATCCCTCTGATGTGATGTTAGTTTATGAGATAAATCAACGATTTATAAAACAAGCAAAGGTATATCTTCAATGTAAATGGAATAACGTTAACGTGAGTTAATGCAGTGATAGCATCGCAGACGTGTACATAAAAGTTTACAACGTGAAAACACTTTATATAGTTTTTGCCGCACGGGACATTTGTCGCGGGTGGTCAAACACCAGGCGAGCAGGTGCCTCGCATTCCTCGCTTATCTCGTGTCAATGCACACTACGTCGCAGTCTACGCAAATAGAATTCTAGATCTAGGCTCAGTAATCATAAATCATACAGGTATCTAATTTACTCCGTTAGCATTCAATATGAGAGGACCTATTCTTAGTTTATTTGAGTTACATGCTGACCAATTATTGTGGCAACAGATAGACACTTGTGCATGTATTTAACATGATTTCGATTACAGGAATGCACGCGGACTTCGCCAGTGACTTGCAGATATTTTATTGGACACACAAACAGATAATTGCCTTAATATATATTGGCAGCGACGACGCTGTGCTTTGTAAACTATTCTAATAGTAGCCTTTGAAGAAATAAATACAGCGTGAGTTGAATTTTCTGACCATTTAATACGCCAATGGATCCATCGAGAAAACGGTGATTGTTGGACTTTATGGCTCAAGATATTAGGTGTATAATAAATTGTTACAACTTTATGCATTTGATGACAAGAGATAATCAATTTATAAAAATTGTTAATGAGGCAATAATGAAGCGGTCTGTTTGCGTATATATGAGTGCGTTTCGGCGGATGGCAGTGACACAGTTGATATGGGTTTACTACGCTGGCTGTGCTGTGTGCTGGTGGTGCTGGCACTGGGCGCCGCGCCCGCCGCCGCTACGGCTGAGGTCATGAGCCATGTCACCGCGCATTTCGGACAGATGTTAGAGGATTGTCGGGAGGAAGTAAGATTTTACAAGAAAACATCCGATTACAACCAAGATTGCTCATTTACTTTCTAGTTTAATTAAGATCTGTATGATTGCTTTTAATAATCTCTGACAATCTGACGTGGCTTGTTGTGTGCCGTGTGCAGTCCGGGCTGACGGTGGACATGATGGCGGCGTTCGCGCACTACTGGAGCGACGAGTTCCCGACGTCGACGGTGCAGCGAGAGTTCGGATGTGCACTCATCTGCATGGCGCACAAGTTCTCGTTGCTGAAAGACGACGTGCGCATGCACAGAGTCAACATGGACGACTACATACGCAGCTTCCCAGATGGTAAGATATCAATAATTATACCATAATCTCCTCATAACATATTAAACATGACGACCTAGATCTGTCTAGCGTTAGATCCTCAATCAACCTTCAGTTTGTAGAGGCACGCGACTGAACGCAGATTACTACAAATGCCAAAAACGTAATAAATGTTATTTGCAGGTGAGTTACTGTCAGATAAGATGGTGGATATGATCCACGAGTGCGAGCGGCAGCACGACGCCATGGAGGACGACTGCGACCGCATCATGAACATCTCCCTGTGCTTCAGGAGGGCCGCCCTAAGAGATGGCATCGCACCCGGCCTCGCCATGGTGGAGGCTGTGCTCGACCAGTACACGTAGAGCGCACTGACATGCAGAGCTACATTTGTGTTGTTTAATTTATTCTATCACAAATAAATCGCCTATGGATTACTTGAACTGATTTTAATCATCACTTGCGGTACGTGTGAATCAAATATTAACAGCTTCCTCGTCATACCTGGCGATGGTGTGCAGATGCGCGCTGGTGGCCAGCTTGACGAGCGGGCGGTGTGGCGGGCGGCCGGGGCGCGTGGGCGGACTGTACGTGTACTCCGCTGCCTCCCCGCCGCCCCCAACCCCGCCCGCGCCCGTCAGCCACGACCAGTGCTCCGCCATGCTCACCTACACTCCACAAAGACTACAAGTAGTGTCCTTTGCCGCGTACCCCGTCACTTGATACACAAAATATTTTCACTTTTCTGTTCACATTCTATTAATCCATACATTGTAAAGCACTTGACCGATTATCGTAATTTTGTGGATCATTCAAGATAATTTAGCCTAAAGAATAGAAAGGTTTAAGGGTCGGGTACATCCCCTTTGCCCAATTAAATAGTTCATTTGGCAACAATAAATCAAATTTCTCGTCCACTCAGCGATCTCATCCTTCAAGTTTCCATCTAACAAGTCTTATTAAATTTACGAACAATGATTGATAACATCTGAGCGGCGGGTGGCGGCGGCGGGCGGCAGCGGGGGGCGGCAGCGGGGGGCGGCAGCGGGGGGCGGCAGCGGGGGGCGGGCGGCGCGCTGCGTACTGAGCAGCTGACGCTTTACAACCTTGTTTTGCACTCTATTGCATTGAATTTTGAAATTGAAAGGTCTTGTTGCGAATTTTATAAATGCCGTTTTATAAGATATTCTCTATTCCCAAGCCTTAAAGCTTATTTTGACGGCAAATATAAAATTGTGAACTAGCAATACTGAGAAATGCAACAAACACCCTCCTCAAAATAGCGTTATTAACACTCGAACGCACCCTCTAGGTGCGAGTACGTATAAGAGGCAAGCAGACGGGATTCTAAGGTTTACTCACATTCCGTCCTGCTTTATAGTTTGATAAGCGAGCGAGATAAATGTATAGTTTATTGTGAGGACGTCGACAATGGCGGCGGGCGCAGGTTGAATCGGCGACGGTAATAAATCTGCGGCCCTTGCGATTCACGCAAGATATACTGCAGAGTAACTGCGCCGCGGCCAGCTCGTTCACCACACGCCACTCCCGCGCCATCCCGCTACACGACAATACGCGTAATGGTCCATTACGCGCTGGAGCCAACTGCGTTTATTAATTAAATATATGTGATTAGATTTTACCATAAATAAACCTTACAAAAGTCCCGTAACAAATAAAGACTAAGAATTCAATTAATCTCTAGTTCATTTGTGTAATTCGATTCGATAGCTCATCGCAGTTATCAATACTAAAAGCGCTGTGTGAGAAAACTTGTCAGGAGCATTATGGAGCAGTAAAAGATATTTATTCTGTCCGGATGCGTCGGCGCTCGTTCACTTCCAGAGATCTTTAATATTAATTGCGGATGAATTTGCAAACACTTGAGCCACTTCGCGTAAGCACGAACCAGGTATTCCAAGTCACTCAATATGACCTACTTATAAAACCTATGTGTTAATCAACTGGAAGCGAAAAATTTTTCATTATTAGTTATCATTGTATGGAGTTCGATTTAAGCGAGCTCCTAGCACTTATCGAAATGGATCGCATTTGAGGGCGCGGGCTGGTGGTGTAATCACCGCAGGGCGGGGCGGTGCGGCCGCTGATTTATCGCCACTACACTATATTGTTATACTCGTAGATTATCATCACGAACATTACCTGACAACACTACAAGTTTACGTACAACACTTGCATTTACATTTTTAATTATAACATCATGAGATTGCGCAGACACTACGGGAGTAGGAGAACGAGTAATGAAGGAGATGAGATCGCATGTGTGTTACGTCTTATTGTATTGAAGTAATTGTGATATTCAAGACTAAATCATACACATAACAGTATTTAAATTTAAAATTTAAACGATTTGTTAAGCGTTTGGAAAGCCATCTTTTTGAAAATAGCCCATGAATAGAATGTTTTATTTACATACAGTATATTATATATGTATGTATTGTATATAATTTTACACAAAAAAAAATGTCATACAAGT
>DVQH01001559.1:0-12342 GCA_018231625.1 Papilio phestus | reverse complement strand
TAATGGTCAGCATAGTTGCCTTCCAAGCAGTTGATCCGGGTTCGATTCCCGGCCATCGCACACCTTTTTGTTGAAAATCTCTCGATGAATTATTTTTGCACTTGATGATTGCCAAGCTACATTTTGTACAAATTCAGCAATTTAAAATTTTGTAACTAACAAAAAAGTACAAATTGGCTTTTACATATTATTGTTATCATGCAAATCTCAAAACTTAATGAATTTGTAATAATAGTAGAAAATAGTGTAAATAATTATGAAAAAATAGGAAAATAAAACAAAATCTTGCAACATTAATTGTACCGACAACATATAAAGCATGTTTCTTATAATTTCAATATTTAATTATTGATTCAAACAAAACACTAGCTATTGCTAAACCTAAATCAAGAACATTCAAACATTACTTAAAATTAGAATTATGAAGTTGACATTTGCATTAAATTTTAATAATACAATTGTTACAAAACAAAGAATTAAGAGTGTTATCATTTTGTAATCACATTTAACAACAGAATAACAATTGATTTACAAAATGATGGTTTAAAATTGCAAAGCCAACTTCATATTTAATTAAACTTAGGTACATTAAAATATTAAACGAGCATATCAATACAAAAATTACTTCTCATTGCTGTTGTTATCAACATCCAGAAGTTCAACAAAACGTGCTAAAAGTTGTTTGGTATAGCTGTCCAAACGAAAAGCTGTGGCCTCAAGTACAGACATTTCATTGTCTATGTCTTCAATGTGCTGCAATAATGGCTTTATTTCAGTTTCATATTTTTCGTTGCTCTCATTGATTGACTTTGTCAGATTTACTGCCAGGGATCGAAGATCTGCATATTTAGTTATCACCATTCTATTGATCTCTTCCAAAAGAACATAATGTTCCTGTCCACCAGTCATTTCACCTTGTAGATAATCATTTGTGCGCTTAAACATCTGCGTTGCTAAGCGGCTTAGAACAGGGTCATGCGGATCTGATATTTCAAAACTTGAACAACTTGGAAACATCCGCAAATCTTTATTTTTTCTATCAGCAGCCCAAGTTTCATCCTCTTCAGACATTGTTGTTTTTTTGTTTGACAGATTGACATTTAACATTGACAGATTATTAAACACTTGTCACGTCCACAGGCCCCCTGTAAGTTTAAATTTCGAACAAATATCGACATATCTTGGTGAACACGAAAAACTTTTATATTATGAAGTTTGTTAAAACTTATTTTTAATTAGCTTTGTCAGTACTACATTACATTTATAGTTCTCCCATTATATAATTTGACTTGGTGAGAGTGGCACTATTATTTTGGTGAGCGCTGTCATGCACATATCTGTTTAATTAGAAAACAATTATAAACAAATAGACTGGGCGAATAAGAGTTATCTAAATGCTATATTAGAAAGTAAGAAATTAAAAACGATTCTGAAAATTCAGTAATGATTGTATTAATAATCTGTTGCAAAAGGATAATCTATGTTTCACAGAAAAAACTTGTTGTCTATACATTTTGGCTTCCATTTTTGACGGACGCTAAAATTTCCCGGTTTTTAGCGGTATTGTTTAATTGTGTAAATTAAACGCAAATAAAGAAATTAAAATGGCATACAAAGGCCCACCAAAGGTACAAAAGGTTATGGTACAACCCATCAACCTAATATTTAGATATTTACAAAATAGAAGCCGGGTACAAATCTGGTTATACGAAAACGTAAACCTAAGAATTGAAGGGCACATCGTGGGATTTGATGAGTATATGAACATTGTGTTGGACGACGCCGAAGAAGTTCATATGAAGACGAAAAATAGGAAACAAATCGGAAGAATTATGATGAAAGGGGATAATATTACGTTAATTCAGAATGTGAATCCTAACGCGTCTGTGTGAACACGACTATAGGTTATATTACCAACTAAGTGAACATTCCTAGACAATAAGTGAATTGTAAGGAAATTGTGTACCCAAGTGGTATTATATGTGAGTTCTGAACACTGCAGGTTTCCTCATTAAACTAAGATTTGCAAATCGACTTTCATTTGATTAACCCAAAGATAAAAATGCTATTTTAGCTCTAAATTTAAAAACAATATGTTTCTGTTTATACCTTTAGATGTTAGTTTGTGAATGAATTATAAACCTAATGTTTATCAACTAAAATGTTTAACCAAATTGAATTAATTGAGTCAATGAGTACATTTAATTAATAATTGTACCACAAAATATCACAGAACAAAAATAAACAAAAAATGCGTTATTTCTGTAGACCACATCATAATACCTGGTTTAAATTATCCCAGTCCAGAGATATTTTTGATCGCTGGATTAGAAAAATGTAAACTAAGTGGTTTACAAGTTGCTTATTTAAGCTATGCATTATTTAGTGAGCATCTGTGTCTCAGGGATTTAGAACTTGACTTGTTATTTCCAGGTCCTTAGTTCCAATCCAGCCATGTACCAATGTGTTTCCATTTCCATTTTCACATTTATCTGATTTTCTTAGGGCGAAGGAAGACATTCTATATATATTTATGAAGATATATTATGTCTTTAGTTAAACATTTAGCATTGGGCCAGTGTTGTTGTCTGAAGCCTATTCATCACTAATTTATGATAGGCTTCGAACCCCTATAGGGAACTGATAATATTTACTCTATAGTTGGCATTGATTTCTCTATTTACTTGAGAAACTCACTGTAAGAAATTTGCTTTAAGTAGTTGCTGGATGTGGATCGTGGGTGAACAACATTGATTTTTTCTCATGAATTGTTGCCAGTCACTAGCAGGACGGCCATGAGTATTGAAGATTTGATTAAAGAACAAAATAAATGTAAAAATTTCTCAATGCAAAGTATATAATTTGTACATAGGTTTTTGTTAAATTATATTTTTAACTGGTACCATTCATGTATTGTACTTGTGCCAGTTTTGTGTGCAATAAAAATGATAAACACTCATGTGGAAAAATAATTAAGCTATTCTACTTGTGAAAAATATTTGACAAATTTTGTCTGAAATTCTAAACTAAATAAATGTTTCAGAGAAGAACTAGCTTGATGTAAACAATGTTACATTAGGTATAGTAACACACAATAATCTTACTAAACTCGTATCTGTTTCTTTCCATTAGCATTGTCTTAAAAATAATATGTTTCAACACGAGCCTCTTGGCAGTCGAATGTGCGGTTTTAAAAACTTGAAAAAATATGAAACTTTTTAAAATGTGCATTGTCTACGTCGTTTCAGGCGGCAAGAGCGCTTCCTCCTTCATGGAGCGCTGCATCGCGTTCATCGGCGATAACGCGGCCGACTGCGTCAAGACCAACGCCTTCCTTAACCTGCCCAAGGAGGCGCTCATCAAACTTATCTCGTCAGACTTTGTACGTCTATTAATTAACTGTGTAATATTACATGGTTTGAAATAGTATTTGGTTGAAGTGCATAAAGTTATAGCAAAGTTACCTTTAGTTGAGTCTGTCTCTAAATGATTGCTAATATAATTTTAAAGGCGCTTGTAGTGAACAATTTTTATATTTATTTTTATACAATTACTAATTAGACGTAATGAGAATTACATTGTGTCCAAACTTGCGCATATGTTTATGCGTGTTGTGCAGCTGTGCCTGGAGGAGGAGGAGGTGTGGCGTTGCGTGCTGGCGTGGGCCAAGCAGCGCGCCGGCGTGACACAGCCCACCGCGCACTGGGCGGAGGAGGAGCGCGCGCGCGTCTGCCACCACCTGGCGCCGCTCATGCAGCATGTGCGCCTGCTGCTCATCGGTACACGTCCCACACAAACACCGGCCCCTTGGCTCATCTGCTGAGCCCCGACTGCTGACTGGGCGAATGTTTACAGACAGCGCGGTGTTCGCGGAGGAGGTGGAGCCGACGGGCGCGGTGCCGATGGAGCTGTCGTTGGAGCGGTACCGGCGCGCCGCGCTGCACTCCGCGCCCCGCCCCGCGCCGCGCCCCGACCCCGACAAGCGCACCCAGCCCAGGTCACTGCACCCTCCTCTGTGTGCGAGAGTTGCTGTGGACGTTTCAATAAGACCCTTGTTGCGTGTTGTAGGCTGGCGGTTAACCTGTTCGCGGGCTCGGCCATTCTGCAGCAGGACAAGTGCGCCTTCCAGTCCCTCATCAATACCTGGTCAGTGTTCTGCTGCTATCATTGCTGATATCACGTATAATAGTAAAAATATCTGGTTGAATTAGACTTGCAGCTAATGAAGCTCTTTTCAAGTAGCAATCGCAATACACAATGTCATCGTGGTTGAAGTGGTATTTGTATGTATGTGTTGTACGTGTGCAGGTGCGGCAGTCCCAAGCAGTCGTGGCGGCTGGTGTTCCGCGCCTCCGCGCACGCATTCTCTGCACACGCCTTCCACGCACACTGCGACGGCGTCGCGCCCGTGCTGTTGCTAGTGCAGGTATGCGACTGCCGCTGGCCTGCGGGCCTGCACTGACATAGCTCTGACGTATGCTCTGTGCAGCTGCAGCGCGGCGAGGTGATCGGCGGGTACTGCGAGGCGGGCTGGGCGGCAGCAGGCGCGGGGGGCGCCGGGGGCTACGTGTCCGCCGAGCGCGCGCTGCTCTTCTCCCTCTCCGAGCCCCCCGCGCGCTACCCCCTCGTCAAGAAGCCCTTCGCGCTCTGCCACCACCCGGAGTCAGTACACGACGACTACGAGACACATTTTCTAATATAAACTTTGCGAATGTGACTACTAACAATATGTGTGTCCAGCTGCGGGCCGATCTTCGGCGCGGGCGCGGACCTGCTGGTGTCGCACCAGTGCAATGCCAACAGCGACAGCTACAGCAACCTGCACTCGTACGGGGACGCCGCCCCCGCGCCCCCCGCCGCCCTCGCCGCGCCCCCGCCCTCCCTCGCTCCGGACTACAACTTCACCGTGCGCGAGTACGAGCTCTTCACGTGTGCCCCCTGACTCCACCCGCCCTCGCCCTCTGCCCCCTTCCGAACTCATTCACTTCAGTCTTTACAACTTCTGTTGACAATGAGTCATAATCCCGATTACAATTATTCCCATGCAAACTGCACAACTTGACAATTAATATTAGTCTGCATATCCAAAACTATTTACGTCAAATAAGCAATCTCACGAACGGAAATGCCCAACAAAAGTAGTATTATATTTATATTTAAGTTCCTAAACGCACAAATACATTTAAGCTTTACATGTTAAGAAATAGAGACGTGAGGTTGCAATGGAACTATACTTATAACTAAAATGAATCGTGTAATACGTACTTAAATTAAACTTATATAATGATTCACATAAATTGTTTTTTTTATGATTATCGTATTTTCAGCCAAGCACTCCACAACACGGGGTCTGTAATTTTACCTCTAGTTTATTTAAAAACTCGGCAATATAAAATGAACCGACTACCACAAGTTGAATTACATCATATGTCCATTTCAAGGCAACAAATTTGGTGTGTGAATCTATATACCTATGTTTAACTTGTTACCAACCCAAAAATATATTAAAAACGAGGTAAATCATTCGTAAAGTAAGTTTTGCTATAATGTAATACATCTATTACAGTGTTAACTATCGAGTTGTTGGTTGTGTTTCCCGCATCATGGTAGGTGTAGAGGTGGAATTTATCGTTTGCTGCTTGCGTCTGTAGTTATTCCGTTTGGATTATCTGCTTTTTATGTCATATTATTGCACAACAGCGAGGCGCGTCACACCTGTGCGCGGTACTGACCACGCGTAAGTTTCTATGATTTTTCTCAATCTGTGTCACCTGTGATTGTGTCAGAGTTGTCAGCGGCGGAGGCGGCGTGTTGGCGCGAAACCCGCGGATTTCCCGCGCAAGCCGCGCGTGCCTAGGCCCCCCCACCGCGCCCCGCGCACGCGCCGCCCGCCGCCGCCGCGGAATCCCCTCGCGTGCCGCTTAACTATCGGCATTTCCATACAATTATATTTTTTTGTTCTATTAATGTTATGTTATGAAATTCTAACTTTTGTTGTATGTACCAAATTGTAAAAAAAAAATATTGAATTGAAAAATTTATTTGAGATTTGTTAAGAAGAGTAAAACAAAATACATCTGTTAGAGTGATTGTGCTTGTGCAGAAGTTAAACTAACTAAATTAGGTAATGCCATGAAATTAATAACTTGTCGACTATAGATCCGTAGTCCAGCTTTCAAGTCGCCTGTCTGTGACAAGTGAGGCTACAAAAATGTCGCTGATAACTTAATAAAATCCCGTATTCTAGTTTGACAAATTAAAATACATTTCCGTTTATGAATTCAAAATTTACATCCATGAAAATTTGTAATACTATTTAACATACAGCAATTTGCAAACACGGACTGGTGGTGATGAATTCAACATATGAAATGTCAATACACAATTATATACTACTTCAAATGTTTGTCTGTATTTGGAACATTGTATTTCTTCAGAGCAATCCGCGTTGCCAAAAGTTGCCATAGATCTCTATTGTCTAAGTATTGCATCTTTGTATTTCGTATAATAATGTTTTACCTATTTTAAAGGATAAATACATTGAAAATTTATATTGTGCAATCATAAAGTAATATTCAACATTAAGACCAACAAGAGTAACGAAAGGTTCATGTATATCAAGGCGACACGTCATGGCCAGCAATATGGTGTCTTGTCAGACCGCTCGTCGCGGCAGCCGCGTCATCGGCTAGGGCTGCCGTTTGCCGTCGCATGCTAATTAATATCTGCCACGTAATCCTAGTCTATGTTACCACGTACCATTGTACCACGACCACATACCATGTATCACGAACCACACACTGCGTAATTCTACCACGAAACTATGTAAAAAATAATGTAATAAAATAGTTAAACAAATTACGTAAATATAGTCCCCTATGTCTATCGAATATAGTTTATTTTAGCTTGTTTGTTCTAATAGTTTACTTTATAATACCAAATAATTTCATATTATAGGTTTATACCTACTGACTACTAATACATTTTTTTATTTCCACATGTCCGCGTCCGCTCTGGATGAATCAAAATTTCGGCGTTTCCGGTGGTGTGATTCTCGGTACATTTTTCTCCAGTCCCGTTTTTTTAAAGATAGCCTTTAAAATATTTTACTAGTGAAGACAGTTTTTGAAAAATGTTGAATATTTCAAGTAATCTTGGCTATCGCCATGGTATATGGGCAACCTCCTAGAGAATCATAATACGGTAAATTACTACACATAAGACCATATTATTTCCTGAATCTTAGACCTAGTCTACTTCATCAGCAGGGATAACGACCTACGCTAGATAACGCTCACGAGTACATTTCGCTAATGTTCTAAATGTTAATTTAAGTAACTGCAAAGCCTTATCCCTATATATATATATAGGTATGCGTGAGTTATTAGTAAGTTGTCTGTAACGATTGTATAGGATTACATCGTGTACAATATGTGTTACTTAATTAGTAGAAGAAAGTTAACCGACTCTGAGTCAGAATATACTGAAGCCAGCCACCGCTCATTGTAGTCTTTACGGCTTCTTTCGGTTTTTATGCATGTAACATTTTTATTGTATACTGATTTGAAGCAGGTCGATAAAAAATAAATTAGCCTACAACTTTGATGTAAGTGTAATTATCCTTTATCAAAGGGTTTACCACAAAATACGTAATATTACCATAGTTTTCAATACTTTATTAGTACGACAATATTTAAAATATACATTTACCTTCTTTCCCCGAAGTTCCTCTTTCATGTTTGATGAGCCACTACTTATTACAGGATAAATAATTTTCTTGATGTTAGCATGATCAGCGCTTTTTACTCGTACATTTACATAAACCGGAAAACTCGTAATAGATTTTGCCCGCGACATCCAGAATTTAATAAAATAAACTAAGCAAGTAGCCTATATATCCTTCCAGGCAGTGTTCTACGGCTACACCAAATAATATTCAAAGAAATAAATAGTATTTTACGTTCACCGTTACAAGTTGATTAACTATGATAAGACCAAACTGGTACTGCTTTTTAATCCTGCTTTATGACAACTAATTTTGTGATTTATAAAATAATATTTTCATCAAGTGATGGTAATTGGTGACAAACTGTACTTGTAACGTGTGCGGGTTTACACGCACTGACTCAAGCAGCACGTGGTAGTTTATATGCAAAACAACATTTCGAGAATCACCGACTTACTACCATATGGTAGCTCTATATCTGTACGAGTATATACAGTTTATACGTTCTCTACGAATTTCATTAAGTGTTCGAGGTACGCGATGAGTAGTGAGGCGTACGATCAATTGAGCTCGGTGATTGCTGAGTGGGGTGCGTGCCGCGCCATCCCGAACAGTGACACAGCGGCAATAAGCCACCCGGAGCCGAGAGAGGTCTCAGCTGAGTCAGCACTCATCGCCCTGCAATCTCCTCTACCAGGAACACTGGGAAGACACATCAGCAATGAGTAATAGACTAACGCACTCTAATTGATTCAATTTGCAGTTAGCACGCTATGTAGAGAATTGTAGAATTAATACGACAACATCAATAAACACCGAACTGAGATATACCGTGTTACGAATTTAAGGATAGGCACTAAAGCGGCTGGGAACATACAAGGATACCTAGTCCATGTGTCATTGTAGAAGGATATCAGCCATTTAGTGGAAAGATAGGGGTGAGCAAAAACTCGAAAAGGCAATTGACGCTAAGGTCCAAGGCCTTATCTATACAAAAAATGTTGTGCCGTCTCAAGAAAACCGTGCGGCGGGTCACGTAGAGCTGCGCCGGCTCTCTGTACGCCGTGCACGTATCTCGTGAAACATAATAGGTGTAGCGTATTTCGGCCGCTATTGTTACATTGGAAAGGGAACACGAGCCGTGAGCCGCGTCTCAGGTCAAATGGTCTGAGAGTTTGAGTATGTATATGCTTATGACAAATGTATTGTTTGACAGAAAGCTTTGAAAAGGTGTTTCCTACCTCATTATAGTATTAAAATCCTTAACTAATCTTTATAGTCTTATAATTAAAAACTAATTCAAAGTTAATTCAAACTGTTGCAGCGAGAGCCCAGCAGGTCCTCCTACACTTATTATTCATCACTGTCCAAGGGTGGGCTTTAAACTTATACCAAAAAGATGTTCACTTACGCTCACTTAGAGCGCGTGCGGTGGCGGTGGCGAGAGTGCCGCGCGGGGTGCGTGGCATGCGGCGCGGAGCGCACACACGGACACATTGTGGGTGCGGCAACTGCGCTCCGCTGACTTGCTAAATGTAATAAGCCAATTACGCAGTCCCAATACAAATTCAGTCCTCACTATGTATTTGTATAACATTTAACATACTTTGTAAATAACACAATATTGAAACACATTGTCGTTTGCTCCATAGAGATCCTGTTCGCTCCGCGCGTCCGGCTGACGCTCGCTACAGTGCGTAACCGCCCGTGTTTGCTCTTAGCGCTTGCGGCAATAAAGAAATAAAGGAACTGTATGTCGTATTGTTGGCTCACCTTGTACAAATATGTCTCCAGCTGGCGGACGTCAGTGGTATGTGACAATGACGTAGAGTGGCGCGCGTTGCTCGCACTGCCTCGCGCAAGCGGTGCCCTCACTACGTGGGGGCAGAAATGACCTTAGTCCAAGAGTTGAACTTAAAATATTATCTAGGTCTACGTAAATTACGTGTATGGTTTTTAATATTCAAAATGCCTTGGTTCTTAATCAGTTGCAGCAAACTAATTGTGTAATATTTCATACGTGAAGCATAGCAAGGGCCGCAGCGAGCCGACATTTCGACGGTGGACGGTCGACCGCAGAGGGAGACGCGCTCTGTTTACAAACACGCCATCGGTCGGTGACCCGCCCTAACGGAGGCTTAGATCATCTCGCAGGCATTTCGCGACGATTTGCTTTTGTAGGCCGAGCGTAGCGGCATTCGTAGCACTTCCGGTGAGTCACTTTCCCACGCCAGGGCGCGCCGCGCCTCGCAGCCTTGCGGGACGCGCCGTGCCCTTCCGCGCATACATCGACTTTCTGCAATAAGTTCACTTTCCAGTTGCATGAAGAAACCCCGCAGTGGACTGCGAACCGCAGTGGAGCTGTTGCATTTATGCGCGGCATGTCCGGACCTAAGATCGGGGTTAAGGCTGCATTCACACGACGCAACTTTTACAACGAAAAGATTACAAGATAGAATTACATTGCTTCTTTTGCTGCACTTTACATATACGAATTGCTAGTGCGTGTTGGTTCACCGGTAATGTAGAGGCAAATTTTGGAGCCACAGTTTTCACATGTATGTAGCGAGGTATGACTTTTAGCGGATCAGCGGCCATTGGGTGCGCCTGCGCACAGATAACCTGCGACGACCTTCTCTTAAATGTTTCGCAGAAATGCAATATCAAAGTGCACTCGACGAATACAAAACATTGGGTTACCAAGTAAACATTTCCAAAAAGTATCCACTTAGACACAAAGTTATATACCTACTTAGTTAAATATGTTTTGTTTACCTAAGTTATTGGCATGCGTATCAATTTTCCGACTAAGTTTCTCATAAAATTTACAACTTGGCAATAAAGATGGGCACAAAAGTGTCTTGAACATGCAAGTACTGTTTATAAAAAGTCTTTACCACGTAGGCTCTTATTAGGCAGTAGGTATGATTAAGTATGCCGCGTACTTCACTGGCATAGTTTTTAAGTCAAAATGTAATCTATGTTGAAGCTACACAAACCTGAAAACCGCTTGATAAAACATTTCTCTGTTCTTCGTATAATTAATAAATCAGATTTTCGCGATGGAGGACATGTTGTATGGTGGAGGAGCGCGGCCACCATGCGGGCGCAGCGTGCGGCGTGGTTGCGCGTGCGCAATTGATCAGTATCGGTGGTGAGTGCGCAGACCGGCGGCTTTGTGACCTGTCAGCGCGGTGGGCGGCCGGTGGCTCGCAGCGGCATGATAGCTGGTGCGTCAAGCTCTTGGGGCTGCCGCCGGGGAGGACGCTCCGTGCATCCGCAATGAGCCACAGTGTCGTCTCCCCGTGGGAGTGATCCGTTTGACTCATGAGATAGGATTTGTGGATTGTCAGCACCCCGCAGGAATGCTGAGATCGTGACTTGTTTGACATTTATCTATAAAACCTACTTCAGTAAAATAAAATAAAATCACATTAGAACTAGTTTGACAAAATCTTAATTTTATATTTTAAATATTGACACAGATAAGTAATATAATTTTACACTAGCTGTGTTATTACATTTTTAATTATCATTATAGTTAATTAATGTTTTTTACTTTTAGAACATGTAACGGCGCCGTTTGTATTTTACATGACACCGATTAAATTGTATGGAAGATTTTTCGTGTACCGGGACAACCCCGCGGCGACTGATTGCAGTGGAATGATTCTTTCCTTTGGGAAGCAACCGCCCCCGCGGCCCCTTCACTCCCCGCGTCTACCGCCCCTTCTGCAATCCAGCGACCTAACTGTGCACTTGCTGCCGGAACAGCTTTCACATGGCCCCGCTACTACAGCGTTCGTCGCTGACGTCAATCCGCGAGGAATTTTCCTGCCCTGTCCTGACTGTAACTTGAAAGTGGGCAATTTAGCGGATGTGCGATGACGTCCGCGACTTGTTACATATAACGTTAGTATGTAACATTCTGATCATCACCTATCCTGAAACAATTCTGCGAAATTACTTACGCACTTTGTGATTTGATGTGGTAACATCTTGACCGGACGGTTAATGTTGTAAATTACTGAAACAAGACACACAGCAACAGACAATTGAAGCGGTCAGCGCGCCATGACTAATGTTGGTGCTTGATAAAGTTAATTTCATTGGAGGTGGGCGTCTGCGGCTTTCCTGAACCGATACCAAACCGCAGACCATCCGGCCGCACCTACGTTAAAACATTTCTTACTTATCTAACTTATTTACAGGCCGTTGCATAAGGACATATTTAACGTAACACAGGAACGAAATTAAATGATTTCCAATTTAATTTCGACTTAATGATTGGAGGTAATTGAATAACTTTGGTTGTATGTTGGTTTTATGTACGGAAGAGCAGCACATACTGTGCCGACAATCCATAAGGGATAAGGGCAAGTTGATGATGAATAATTTTGGTTGTGACTGAGGCGAGTCGTTAATTGATCACCAAGGGAGACTCTGAGTGTAAATTTCTCCGAATCTATAATACTTAAAGACTCAGCACAACAGTAAAAGTATCATTTTTTTTAATCAAGTGCAGTTAATGCAAGCATCGCGGCCGATGCAGTTACATAATAAATGCAACGCCCTCTGGCTAGCGGATACGCAAACGACGCGTGGCGGCTCGCGTG